>LPNX010124190.1:91179-220873 GCA_001517045.1 Pseudotsuga menziesii | reverse complement strand
ACTATCCATGAAAGGATGCGTCATTTTAGAATTGTTTACTAAATAACTATTATATAATTAATAATAACTATTAAATATCAATATTAATTATTAAAATATTAATACATATTGATATTAATAATTAATAAATATTTATTAGTAAACAATTCTAAAATGACGCGTCCTTTCATGGATAGTATCCAAAGTGCCTTTACGATTAATATATATATGGCACTCACTTTGTAATATATCATCATATCTATTCTATCATCAAATTTATATATTATTATGGCTTATTTAATATTCCAAGTCTTTTGGTAATATTATTTGTAAGTGAATAATTATTCACTTCAAGTGGTATCAGAGCCAATCCAATGTTTCCTTGAATTAGGTCTTTGACCTTAGAGAAAAGAAAGAGAGTTAAAAAAAAAAGTAAAAACTAACAAACTAAAAGGAGGAAAAACAAAAAAGAAAAGATAAAAGTAAAACAAGCAAACAAAAGGGTAGAAGTGAAACCACACGTGGTTTATTAAAGTGGGTTTGGGTTTGAATATAAAAAGTGCATAATAATAACTACAAAGAAGCAAGTGGGATTTGAACCTAGGTGGAGAAGGTAACACTTATTACTCCCAACCACCCAATATTCCAAGTCTTTTGGTAATATTCCAAGGCTAATTCAAGGAAGCCTTGGATTGGTTCTGATACCACTTGAAGTGAATAATTATTCACTTACACAAATAATATTACCAAAAGACTTGGAATATTAAATAAGTCATAATAATATATAAATTTGATGATAGAATAGATATGATGATAGATTACAAAGTGAGTGCCATATATATATTAATCGTAAAGGCACCTTGGATACTATCCATGAAAGGATGCGTCATTTTAGAATTGTTTACTAAATAACTATTATATAATTAATAATAACTATTAAATATCAATATTAATTATTAAAATATTAATACATTCCTCCCAACCACCCAATATTCCAAGGCTTTTGGTAATATTCCAAGGCTAATTCAAGGAAGCCTTGGATTGGCTCTTATACCACTTGAAGTGAATAATTATTCCTCCCAACCACCCAATATTCCAAGTCTTTTTGTAATATTCCAAGGCTAATTCAAGGAAGCCTTGGATTGGCTCTGATACCACTTGAAGTGAATAATTATTCACTTACACAAATAATATTACCAAAAGACTTGGAATATTAAATAAGCCATAATAACATATTCCTCCCAACCACCCAATATTCCAAGGCTAATTCAAGGAAGCCTTGGATTGGCTCTGAATATTAAGGCTAACTCTAGGCTCTAGTCCACCCTCTCTCTGGCTCGACGTATTAGCTAAGATTAAAGCTAAAATAGCTTCGTGGGGTGGCCAGTGGCTTTTCATGGCCGGAAAACTAATTTTGATTAAGGCAGTCCTCTCAACCCTTCCCATTTTCCAATATTCCCTGCTTCTTGCACCTAAATCTATTACATTTCAGATCTCCAAAATACTGCGAGACTTCCTATGGAATGGGGGCTTGAAGTAGCCAAAGACTTCTAAACCCACCTGATTCGCATTTTAACCCACAATGATTAACCAATGGAAAATAATTCCATATTGGAAATATAAAATAATATTAAAGATGAATGATGATATATATTACAAAGTGAATGCCACATATATATAAATTGGAAAGGCACTTTGGATACCATCCATGAAAGGATGCGTAAGTTTAGAATAGTTTACTAATAACTATTTATTTATTATTAATTATGAATATCAATATGTATTAATATTAATAATTCATATTGATATATATATATATATATATATATATATATATATATTGTTGTTATTATTTAAGTTTGTTACATTGCCACTCCCTTAGAAAGGCTTTGTCCTCGAAGCCTTATAATGTTTCTGCATCATTTTTTGTGGTGTCACAGCTGACGAAACGTGTCAATACGAACTACTAAGACTTGAGCACAACTTTCGATAAGTAGATGAATCAATCCATCCCAAATTGATTTGTCGTGGACTGTTGGCACTCCATAATGATCTATCGTTAGGAGATTTCATCACATTGGTACCACTATCTTTCGACTTTTCCCACTTTTTAGAATATCTGTTTTTATGGTTGGGGTGTTGATATGGAATTTTCACAATGTCATTGTCTTTTACGAGTGTCACTTTTTGAGCATTGATATGAGTAGAAAGTTGTGTTTTCGTCTCTTGAGTTTTTAAGGTTTCGTTCTGTATCTTTTCCAACTTATTTTCTAACTGCATGTTATCATTTTGAAACTTCTTAATCACTTCTACATGTGATTTTTTGTCATCTTTAGACTTCTTAAGTTGTTCCTTAAGATCTTCATTATGCCTTCTGATACAACGATTTTCTTCCTGTTTGTCTAGAAGTTTTACTTCAATGTCTTTCGTACATTGTTCTGTCTTTTGACTACTTTTCAACTTCTTAATTTTTGTGACTGGTGTCTTGTTATGATTACCTAATCTGAAAATTTCTTCGAAATGGCTTGATAAAACCTTGTTGACTTTTGTCAATTCTAACTTATGTGTCTTCTTACTGTCGTCATACTGCTGCTGGAGTTTTTCTTTTTGTTGTATGATGATCTAACTCTACTCCTTGATTTTCTAACCTCATCCGGACTTGCGCCAATTCAACATCTTTTTCCATGATGAGTTTGTTTAGATGCTTTATTTTTTCTTCTAATTCATTATCGCATCCATATGGTGATTTGTTGTCATTTTTTTACTTTTTGATCTGGTCTTCTAGGTTTTGATTATGAATTTTTAAACATGATATTTCTTTATCCTAATTAGATAACATTTTCTTGTTATCTATTATGGTTCGTTCTAGCTGTCGATTCTGATTCCATAAGCAGTGATTCTCATTGTCTTTCTACTCTTTCAACCACTTTTTCGCCTCAACCTCAGCTTGTAGACTTTTATTGATAGCCTTGTATTGTTCTAACTCGTCCACTGTTGTTTGTAGTGGTGCCTTCATTTCCGAATATGTAGTAGCCATTGTTTGTGACTATGTTTCTACTTCACTTTTGTCTTCATTTCTTCTAGAAGGGTAGATACAAAAGCTTTAATAATTCTCAATATGTCTTTTTTGGAAAAAAACTTTCTTCGACTATTTCTTGTTAGGTTAAATAACCTTTCTTTTTTCCAAAAATAATTATTTTTTTAATAAAATAATAATAATAATAATTATTATTATTATTAAGCTTAAGTTATATAAAATAATATATAACCTTCCAAATTCTAGTCCTTGACTTTTATTTTTTTCCATTACTTTTGTAAAATGCAAGTATATTGGGTGGTTCGAAGGAATAAGTGTTACCTTCCCCACCTAGGTTCAAATCCCACTTGCTTCTTTGTAGTTATTATTATGCACTTTTTATATTCAAACCCAAACCCACTTTAATAAACCATGTGTGGTTTCACTTTTACCCTTTTGTTTGTTTGTTTTACTTTTATCTTTTCTTTTTTAACTTTTGTTTTTCCTCCTTTTAGTTTGTTAGTTCTTACTCTTTTTTTTAAACTCTCTTTCTTTTCTCTAAGGTCAAAGACCTAATTCAAGGAAGCTTTGGATTAGCTCTGATACCACTTGAAGTGAATAATTATTCACTTACACAAATAATATTACCAAAAGACTTGGAATATTAAATAAGCCATAATAATATATAAATTTGATGATAGAATAGATATGATGATAGATTACAAAGTGAGTGCCATATATATATTGATCATAAAGGCACTTTGGATACTATTCATGAAAGGATGCGTCATTTTAGAATTGTTTACTAATAACTATTTATTAATTATTAATATCAATATGTATTAATATTTTAATAATTAATATTGATATTTAATAGTTATTATTAATTATAGAATAGTTATTTAGTGATTCTTTATTATATATATTTTTGTTCATTACATTGTCTCTCCCTTAGAATTGCTTTTTCCTCAAAGCACAATTATGGAAGACTTTATCCCTTGTTCTAGCTCGTAACGCTTTCTCATGACATTGTTTGTTGGTAGTTGCAAAATTTGATGAAATAAGACGATACTTTCTTTAAAACATTGTGTGGAAATGTTGCGTCAGTTGTGAATTCATCCATCCGAGATATACCCTTAACGAAATTATTTGCGGATCAATTGTCGAGAGTTGTCGATTTTGTCTTTGCTCTTTGTAGGAATAATACTGGTAATTTTCCTTTTGATTTTTTCTTCTATCATAATGACTCTTGTGATTTGGATCGCGATAAGGAACTCGAATCACCTGTGAAGTGTTTACTGGAACTTCAACTTTTGGTGCTTCTAACGATTTTTGTAATTGTTTTTCAAAACCATTTTCTGTTGATGCTTGTAGCGATGTGACAATAAGATTGTTCTTTTCAACCTTGACGAGATTTGTATTGCTTCCCTTTTCTGATGTTTGAATTTGAGCCTTTGATGAATTCTCTATTGCGTTAGTCATCGTTTCTGCTTTAATTTGATGTTGGTTGTATAGACTTATGTGATTTGGGTGACAATAAGGTATTCGAGATGTTTGTGGAACACATGTAGAAACTTTAATTGTTTGTGATTCTTGCGTTTTATTAATTGATAATAACTCTAAGGATTTTTTTAACTTCTCATTTTTTAATTTTTTAATTTGTTCATTCAACCCTTGATTCAAAAATTTTAAGCGAGAATTTTATTCATTTTTTTGTAATAGTTTCTTATTGAAATCATTTTGGAGATCCATTTCCTTTTGGTGGAATTCTTCTTGGCTTTCCTCTTGCGATATTTTTTCCCTTTTTAATTTCTTAATCTGTGCGATCAAGTCTTGACTACGATTCTTCAAACGAGTGATTTCTTCATCCTTACTAGCGACAATTTGTTCAACTTCTTTCTGCTTCTTTTGTTCTGACTTCTGATTACCCTGTGAAATCATCTCTGATATATCTTGGAATTCTTCAGATGTTGGAGGTTCTATTTCTGACTTCATTGTAATATCTTGAAATGTGATTCTCTTTCGGTTATAGGAAAATGTCAGAAACTTCTTTTCAACATTTAAGATGAAAGTCGCCAATGTTTTTATCCAGGGTAAACCCAAAATTATGTCACCGTCAAAGCTCCATAAGGAACTAACAATGAATTTCAATGTGACCATATAATCTCCAACACTCAGTTGTAAGCCACTTATTTCAATTCGTTTTTTGTCCAAAAAGTCTAGCTCTTCCCTTATATTTGACTCAGGAATCACTAAATGGTTAGCGAATTCAGTACTAATATAATTATTTCTTTCAGCAGGTGCGATAGAAATGGTGATACCCTTCCCTGCAAGTGTCCCTTTAATTCTAAATAATATTGAAACATTTTTTTGTAAGGTGATAGGAAAATTTTGCTTCTTTTCAATATTAAAATCCATATTCTTAAGTTTTTTTTTTAAGTTTAATCAATATCTCCTTCTTTTTTTCCAATAGTTTGTAAAAATGTCAGTAGATTGGGTGGTTGGAAGGAATGAGTGTTACCTTCCCCACCTAAGTTCAAATCTCACTTGCTTTTTAGTAGCAATTATTGTGCACCCTTTTTATCTTTTTTTTTCCCTTAAGTTTTGTAAAATGTGAGTAGATTGGGTGGTTGGGAGGAATGAGTGTTACATTCCCCACCTAAGTTCAAATCTCACTTTCTCTTTACTTGTAATTATTTTGCACTTTTATATTCAAACCCAAACCCACTTATTAAGAAACCATGTGTGGTTTCACTTTTACCCCTTTTTTTTGTTTTACTTTTTTTGGGGGGGTTACTTTTACCTTTTATTTTTTTAAGGACAAGGTCCTACTTTTTAGGGAAGCCCTAGAAACTTGAATAGTAACCTCGCTATGATACCACTTGAAGCAGACAAAGACTTCTAAACCCACCTGATTCGCATTTTAACCCACAATGATTAACCAATGGAAAATAATTCCATATTGGAAATATAAAATAATATTAATGATGATATATATTACAAAGTGAGTGCCATATATATATAAATTGGAAAGGCACTTTGGATACCATCCATGAAAGGATGCGTCATTTTAGAATAGTTTACTAGTAACTATTTATTAATTATTAATTATGAATATCAATATGTATTAATATTAATAATTCATATATATATTAATATTAATACATATTGATATTCCTAATTAATAATTAATAAATAGTTACTAGTAAACTATTATAAAATGACGCATCCTTTCATGGATGGTATCCAAAGTGCCTTTCCAATTTATATATATATGGCACTCACTTTGTAATATATATCATCATTCATCTTTAATATTATTTTATATTTCCAATATAGAATTATTTTCCATTGGTATATTGTTGTTATTATTTAAGTTTGTTACAGATTTTGGAGGAAAATTCCTTTTGCAGTTATATGTTGATAAACATCATCCTGTCAATAAGATTTTTAGGCTAAATACCTCAAGGGAAGCCCACTGAGAAATTTAGCTTCTTCCTCCACTCCTTCAGGCATAGCTATTTGTAATCCATGTTGAAAAGGAATTGATGAGTTCAAGCAGCATCTCTATAGAATTCCAGGTAATGGGAATAAGATTCATCTGTGGGAGGCTAAAATTTCAGGCAATAATCCCCTTTCCTCTGGTATTATGTTCGAATAGTTAAAGATCTGTCTAAAGAACAAAGGTTTGCTCCGATTGGCAGATTTATACTCTTGGGAAACTGGGATGGTTGGGTCTTCCCCGAGCTCCCTGAAAATATCATACTTCAAAAAAATATTTTGCTTTCTGCGCTTACTAGACTAGCTCCTATGCATAGATCTTCCAAAGATAAATGGGGATGGGGTAAATCAGGCTCATATAAAACTCCTATTGGTTATCTGGTTTTTCAACAGCTCCCCCACAATTATTATCTCCCCCCTGCTATATGGAAATCGATTTGGTCTTCATTCTGCCTTCCTAAAGTTAATTTTTTCTCATGGCTGCTAATTCAAAACAAAATTCTGACAGGAGATAATCTTGAAAAATGTGGCTTTCTCGATCCATTCAGGTGTTGTTTATGCATATCAGACAAGGAAACAGCTACTCATCTTCTCATAGCCTACAATTTCTCAATTTAAGTCTGGGAGATTGTCCTTCAGGATCTCTATCATGTTCCTGTTCAAAATAAAATAATTTCACTCTATCAGCAATGGGTTGAGCATTGTCCAATCTCACATGGAGCAAATAAAGACGTGGTAAACATCTGGCAGCTAATTCCTAAAGTTGTTTGGTGGAATATTTGGCTTACTAGAAATAATTTTTTATTCAACAACATCTCTATGACTCCTCAAACCATTGCACAAAAAATCAAGTGCCATTTTGTTGAAATGGCTGGATCAATTATCCTTCGGCTTCTATTTTTTTTACGGTTCTTCTAAAGGAAACCTCGGCATCTCTAGAGATGGGGGACTGGTGTATTCTTCAGACAAGCTGTTAAAAACCAGATTTAGTTGGGGCCTTGGCTTCATGACCAACAATCAAGTTGAATGCTTTGCTCTTCTCAAATCTTTCCAGATAGCTAGGGAGCTTGGTTTTAAGACAATTCAGAGCTACTGATTAAAATATTAAACTCAGCAAATCAATTTTACAATCTGAAATTAAATAATATCTTGTAGAGAGTTAGAAATCTCCTCAAATATTTTGACAGGGTTCAATCTTTCCACATTCTCTGGGATCTTAACAATTCAGCTGATGATATGGAAAACAAAGCCTGCCAGTTGGTACAAGGTCAACTTAGCATCAATGACAAATCCAGTTGCTTTCACTATATTCCTTAATTGTAATCAATTTTGTTGTATTTAGTATTTCTTGCTCTTATTTTCTTAACCTGTAAGAGGACTTGTAACTTCTTATTCTGGTGAATAAGGCTTCCATCTGAGCATTTTGTAATTGGTTGATTGGCATTTGTCATATCAGTCTAGCATTCTTTCTGAAAAAATTAAAGAAAAATTACCCCTTTGAGTTAAAAAAAAAAACTGATAATAACAAGACAGTGTTATTCCATGGAATTTTAACACAACCAACATAGCAATCTCATTACAGTCAAAATGCTTTTCTCTGGTCTTATAGAAGCAAATCAGAAACAATCCATTAATGAGGGCATCTAACAAGGATGAATTCACATTAACTTTAGATGAACAAGTTTTGTGAATGTTTAAAATCCATAGATGAAAGGGAAAACATAATGGAAGTAGTAAACAATAGACATATGCACATGAGAAAAGGAAAGTACATAATGTAACAAACACAAAATAGGAATCTTTGGAAAAAGGCCAGCTTTGACTCTGAAATTTTATTAAAAGATAGATCTCACATTACAATGCTCATTTCTCATGGGTTCCAACCCTTGTTCCATTACACTAACTTGTTCTTATACAAAATCACTCAAAATTGTCCTACGATTTTCACCACTCTCTGCTTCTGTGCACGCTTCTTCCTTTGTCTTTCGCATTTTATCCACCAACTCCGAACGTACATGTTGAATGTATGTTCCTTCTGTGTTTGCTACCAAAGTTTTATAACTTGTGTTACTACTGCCATTCATTCGAATTATCAGATGTATTTACTATTCCAGAGTTTAGGATGGATATAATGTATGTTCCTTTTGTGTTGTTACTCTATTGGCTCATTTTTTTCCTGAATGTGTTATCACCCCTAATGATTTTAGCACTTCATAAGGGTGGTGATGATGACGATAGCCTCTGTTTTAGACCGATGGGTTATAACAATGGATATTATGCACTATGGTAATTAATTCCACAGTGTCATCTAGAGGCTTTGGTGGAATGTCCTTTGGTATTTCAATTCTGGCCACTACTTCTACATTTGTTCTCAGTTATTTTAAGATAGTGTTTCTCTTCTAGGTATCAAAAGGCTTCCTCCTTTCCAGACTTGCTAAGCTGCTTCCAAATGTTGTTGCAAGGAGGCCTACAACTGAATTATTTTCCAACCGCCTCCCGACTTGTGGTGGAACATATCCGACAACATTTCCTTCACCCATAATAGGTGTCACAACTCCAATCACATGAACCCTAGCCCCATTAGCACTACAATTCTCACTAACTATATTTCTCCACAAGTCTTCTTTAACTCTGTGTCCTGCAAACAAAAACTCACTGTAGCAATAATCTGCAATCGGCCAACAATAGAAATTTCATTCCAGTGGGCAGTTTGTCAAATCTTCACATGCACCATCATCGAGTAGTATAATAACAACCCAATCCATCACGTGGGTCACCACTCAAAGTTCTTATCTTCAGGTGCCAACTATGCCGCCCCTTTTTGTTGTGACGTCATGATACTTATGGCACAAGTGACCACGGAATTCTCTTGGTATCTGTGGATCTAATAATTGATAATTATCACATCAACAAGCTTTCTAAATAAGTGTGCCAACACCCCCCTTTCGATCTTCAACAACTCTCATCGATTTGTTGCCTCTGTTGCGCCCCCCTTTCATTCAGCTTAGGTTCCCCTCTATTCTTCTCACCATGCCGCCGTGTAGACACTCCCACACTCCCCTACTTGGCTTCTCCAAACCACCCAACAGAAATATGAGAAGCATCATCCATACTGCCCGCTTGTACAAGAATTTGATCCCCAACACGCTGAAAGATGAAATTGAACACTCGGAAAATTATGCCAAACTCACCATAAATTGCATTCCGAACCATGAGGTTACAAAGGAATTCGAGGCTCTTGTACCTGACCCTAGTTATTCAAGAGGAAGAAAATATCTTCATATGAAGATCATGGACTGTCTCTAGCAACATAAGTTTGTTATGGGAAGAGCACTGGTTGACAGAGGAGAGGCACATGAAGCCATCCTTCTAAAGCTGAATGAATTATCCAATAACATGCAGCAAATTGACAATCACCTTGGCATTAAACTGGACAACTCCATCCATGTGGATATTGATAACAAGCTAGAAAATGGCTAATTCTCTAGATAGTTTAGTTTACTTTTATTACTATGAATCTTTGCAAACAATCTATAGTAAACAACTCTCGATCTAGATAGTATTGTCTGGTTTATTTTCGGGACAGAATGTTATTAATTTGTCACAGTAATCTAGGGACTAAAACATAGTCTCATAAGAGATTTTAGACAATAAGGCATGAAAATGGTATAATAATGCTACAAAATGAGTATCCACTCTGTATAATCAATAAAGAATGAGTAATACAATACAATGATCATGTTGGAAGCATGAATGATAAAGCAATTCAAATTCCCAAGGAGGTCATTCGAATTGAATGAGTGAGTCTAGCTTAACTTAATGTAACCCATAGTCAACACTCAAGTCAACCACTAATCAAAACCCTAATTGACTCAACTGATCCCTAACTGAAGTCGAAGTGCAATAAATGATTGAGTCTAACTGAAAGTAGCTCAGACACATGTCACTGCAAGCCAACCAACAAGTGGTAGCGCATCAATGACTCCAATGAACCTCGATGAGGTTAACCGAAGTGTAACTGACCATCATAAGTGGTTGGAGGTGCCCCTGTTGACTCCAGTTCATTAAATAATCAATAAATAATCAATTTAATGAAGGAATGCTCCTTCACTACTCTGTTTAACTGATTGTAACCATCAGTTAGCAATATGGGGCATTAATGACACTTGGATCACCCCCGGAGTGCTCGAGTTAGCCTTCCTGAATGTAGGAGAAGGCTAAGTTAGCCTCCTTGACTAAAGGTAGGCATGGGTGTGCTCATGCTGATGTCATGTAGTGTTCCTCTGATGTCAATTAAGTCAATAAAACTTAGGATAGTGGTTTAACTAGCCCAAATTGACCAAAAAGAGTGTGTATGGTGGTAAATGTCTCCAACACCCCCCCTTAAGCTATACTCAGAAGGAGTAGAAAACACAAAATGCATAAAAATTATAGGGCCCAAGAAACTAAGGCCATAGGTCACCCTGTACAATACTGAAACTCAAACAATGCTCAAAAACAAACTAAGTGAGGAAAAGAGGGAAAACCCAGTGGGAAAACCCCCCCCTCAAGCTAAACACTAAAAGTAGTAGGATCACCCTGATGAACTCATCACCCCCAACAGTGAATGGAGGTAAGTGAACTTATTTTCTGAAAATTTCTTGGTGAATATGTCTAGAATCTGCTCATCAGTTGGACAGTATTGCAGAATGATGGTCTCGTCATGCACTAGCTCCTTAATATAGTGCATGTGTATCTCTACATGCTTGGTCCTCTACCTGGTAACTGGATCTGTGGATATCTTAATAGAACTTTGATTGTCACAAAAGAGGACAGTGGACAAAGTACTACCAAGATGAAACTCTAAAAGAATGCCTTGCAACCAAACTGCTTGGATGCAAGCATTCACCGCTCCTTGATACTCAGCCTCTGTTGAAGATAATGCTATGGCAGCTTGATTTTTGCTAGACCAGCAAATTAGGCCACCACCAAACATGAAGACATATCTGGAAGTAGAATTCTGATCAATAGAATCACCCACCCAATCAGAATCTGTGTATCCAACCAGCTCTAGCTCAGAGTCGGCAACATAGTGAATGTCGTAGGTCCTGGTTCCCTGAATGTACTGGAGGATCCTCTTGTATGCCTTCCAATGAAGATCATGGGGCTGCTGCATGTATCTTGATACAGCATTCACGGCATAACATATATCAAGCTGAGAATGAGTCAAGTACAATAAGCTACCAATCAGTTGTCGATAAATAGTGCAGTCCATGGGAGGTGTGCTTTTTCCTTCTTCAAGGTTGATTCCTGAAAGGAAAGGGAATGGAGAAGATCTACATTCAGCCATGTTAAACTTTACTAATAGTTTTGATATGTATTTGGACTAAGTGACCATTATCCCATCAGAATTTTTCTCAATTTCAAGCCCCAAAAATTGTTTTAAGAGCCCCAAATCGCTCATTTCAAATGCATTATGGAGAGCAGTTTTGATGACTGAAATAGAACAGCTATGCTACCTGTGATCAGTAAGTCATCAACATATAAAAAAAATCAAATGACCATCATACTACTATATATACACATTTGTATCTGATCTACACCTTTTGAAGTTTTGCGAGAGAAGGCATCCATCTTGGAATACCACTCTCTTGGGGCCTGCTTTAACCCGTATAGTGACTTATTTAGCTTGCAAACCAAAGATGGATCAGAAATGTAGCCCTTAGGCTACTTCATGTATATCTCCTCATGAAGATCTCCATGCATAAAGGCTGACTTAACATCCATATGATGCACTTCCCAATGCTTAGATGTTGAAATTGCCAAAACTAGGCAGATGGAGTCCATTTTTGCAACCGGTGCAAAAGTCTCATGGTAGTCCACAACTTGGACCTGGGAGAAACATTTTGCCACCAAACTTGCCTTATATTTATAGGTGCTTCCATCTACAGCAACCTTAGTCCAAAACACCCACTTACATTGAACCAATTTCCTTCATGGAGGAAGAGAAACTAGCTCCCAAGTAGTGTTTTTCTGAAGAGAATTCATCTCTTCATCCATGGCAACTTGCCATCTCGGATCCTTCCGAGCATGGTAGTAGGATTTTGGGTCTGAAATAATCATCAAATAACAAGTTTCGAATAGCAAATTATCAGGACAAGAGAGAACAATACCTTCTCTTTGGAAATCAGACTAGGTTCTCCTTGGATCATTCAGATTTCCAATGTTATCTCCTGCGGAGGAGAGTGTCTGTCGGGCCCATGTTGGGAGATGATTTTGTACTTCAGGTTCTGATTTAGCATCTAATGTTTACTATACACTGATATCAGAAATCAGAGGATCCAAATCAAGGTCATCACCCCAATTTCATCATCCAAATATTCAGTAGAATAGGAAGGAAATTCAGCAGTTTTCTCCTTCACTAGTTCCACCTCCTGAAGAGGCTCATCGAACTTGACACTCCTTTCGATGATGATATTTTTTTTTTATATACAACAGCTCGAAACCTTTTGATTCATCAGGATACCCAATAAACAGACATTCTATGCTTTGCGGTTGCAAAGCCCTCCTTTTATCAAGTGGAATTCGGGCCCATGCAGTGGACCCAAACACCCGCAGGTTCAACACATATGGCTTGTGTCCAAAGTATGCTTTGAAATGGGTATTCCCTTTAATAGATGAGTGTGGAACCCTATTTTGAATGTATTTTGCAGCATGCATGGCTTCAGCCCACAAATTTGCAACCAACTTCTTCGATTCCAACATACAGGTGGTCATCTCCTTGAGAGACCGATTCTTCATTTCCACTACACCGTTCTGTTGGGGAGTGTAGGGAATTGAATGTTGAACCTAAATACAAATTTGGGAGCATATGCACAGAAACTCATTATTGACATACTCCTCCCCATTATTATATTTCAATATCTTGATCTTAAGCCCAGATGCATTCTTGATCAAGGCCTTCAGTTCAATGAATTTTTCACATACTTCAAACTTCTTTTTGAGAAAGAAGACCCATGTGTACCTGGAAAAATCATCAATAAAAGTGAGAATGTACCTTGATCCATTCATGGATTTGATAGGCATGGGACTACTAATATCAGAATGTATCAGCCCCAATATACATGTAGCTAGGTTTTCCTTCCCCCGATCTAACTTGTGCTCAGGGTACTTTCCAACAACACAGCCCTTGCAAATTCCAGTGGTTGCCTTGATGACCGAGAGGCATTCAACCATCATCATGCCACAGTCTACTAACTTCATCTCCATGAGTAAGCAGTGTGGTGGGCTTTGCATCTACCACAAAGTGGGAAAATTCATAGGCTTTTCCATGATGGTTTGCAAGGCCTTTTACAACAAGTTTCCCGGATGCAAGTTCCATTATCTCAACATCATTAGGGCTGAAGGATACTCTCTTAGGCACTCATGTATGTGTCATCTGATAGAAACTAAGGATATTTGATGCCAGAGACGATACATACAAAACATTTGAAAAATAGTCATTCTCAAGATCAACCGTACCTTGTCCTTCTGAAATGATGGTGGAGTCATCTCCCATGTGGATAGGGATGGATTTGCCAGTCTCCAAAGATGAGAAGGAGTCTCTTTCAACCATCATGTGGTTCAAAGCTCCAGAATCTATCAAGAGGGATTTGGACTTCAAAGTGCTTGCCATGAGGGCATGACCTCTTTCATGCTGCGGTTCCCGATCTTGCTGATCTCTCCTCTGAAAGCTTTCCAGAAGATTGATGTGATTTCTCTTAAGGAGAGAGGTAGCTTCATCAAGCTTCTTCTTCATGCAGACATGTTCAAGGTGGAAGCCCTTCCCGTAGTATGAACACTTGACTTTTTTTTTTCCATGATGCCCTTTTTCTTTGTTCTTCTTTGAGCCGGAAGACTCATCATGCTGTTGGTTTTCAACTTTAGGCTTAGGAGCTTCAAATTTAGTTTTTGGGTTCTTCTGCTGCTTTCCTTTACCCTTCAGATATTTAGGCCCCGAGATATGGAGGGCTTGATCATGCGAGGATTTGATGATCCCCATCTGGACAAGCTTATCATGTTCACTTGTTAGGGACTCAATGAAGGCATTGAGTGTAGGCATCTTCCATCCAGGGGTTGTGAGCTTCCTTGCACAGAATGTAGAGACAAAAACTAAATAATCAGCTCCAAGTTTGGAGAGTATGGTGAGGATGAGCTGATCATCTTCCTTCTCCACTTTGCATTGCTTCAACAGCAAGACAATGTGCTTGAACTTTGTGAAAAATTCATTCAAGGTCTCGAAATTGGAAGGCTGGAGAGACATCAACTCATTCTCAAGCTGGTATACTCTCAAATCATCATGCTTTCCATACAAGGTTTCCAATTTGTCCCAGATTTCCTTTGGAGTCTTCAATCTCAAAAGATGGAGAAGAAGATCCCGAGAAACAGAGGGGTACAAGAATTCGAATGCTTCATCCTTCTTGTTCAAGAATATAGCTTTGTCTATCATAGAAGCAGGCTCTTCTTCAGTGTCCATAGTGACCCTATAGAGTCCTCTAGCATGTAGCTGGATCTCCATGTCTCCTTTCCATGAGTGGAAATTGAACAAAGTCAAGAGTTCTATGGAAGAAGCCATCTAAATCTGCTGGAGCGAATGCTTTCACCTATCAAAAACCTAAAAAACGCAACAAAAAGGGCACTGTAAGGTCAGACAGCTTGCACATTTTAGGGTTTCATCACACCCAGCATAGTTAATCAAGCAAGCTTGATCAACAATTTCCTTACTTGGGGTATTAAGTGGTAAGCCTTGGCTTCTGGTGCAATGCTGGATTTTTGAGCTATTGCTCAATTTTCATGCAAGATCTGTCAAAAACCTTGTTTTTGAGAGATCTGAGCTTCGTCCTGCTGTAAGCTCTGATACCGTATTAATCTTTCATAGTAATCTAGGGACTAAAACACAGTCTCATAAGAGATTTCAAACAATAAGGCATGAAAATGGTGTAATAGTGCTACAAAATTAATAGCCGCTCTGTATAATCAATAAAGAATGAGTAATACAATACAATGATCATGCTGGAAGCATGAATGACAAAGCAATTTGAATTCCCAAGGAGGTCATTCGAATTGAATGAGTCAGTCTAGCTTAACTGAATGTAAGCCATAGTCAACACTCAAGTTAACCACTGATCAAAACCCTATTTGACTCAATTGAGCCCTAATTGAAGTCGGAGTGCAATAAATGGCTGAGTCTAACTAAAATTAGCTTAGACACATGTCACTGCAATCCAACCAACAATTTGTAGCACATCAATGACTCCAATGAACCCCGATGAGGTTAACTGAAGTGTAACTGACCATCAGAAGTGGTTGGAGGCACCCCTGTTGACTCCAGTTCATTAAATAATCAATTTAATGAAGGAAGGCACCTTCACTGCTCTATTTAACTGATTGTAACCATCAGTTATCAATATGGGGCATTAATGACACTCAAATCACCCTTGGAGTGCTCTAGTTAGCCTCCCCGAATGTAGGAGAAGGCTAAGTTAGCCTTCTTAACTAAAGGTAGGCATGGGTGTACTCATGTTGATGTCATCTAGTGCTCCTCTGATGTCAATTAAGTCAATAAAACTTGGGATAGTGGTTTAACTAGGCCAAATTGACCAAAAAGAGTGTGTATGGTGGTAAATGTCTCCAACAAATGTAATTTTGATAATTTTGAAACCTCAAAGCTTGTTTTCCCTATGTAGGGAGGGCTTAGTTACTCTTTACTATTTGTAAAGCTTATTGAAGGCAATAGAAGCAACTTTCTTATTAACCAAAAAAAAATATTTTTATTGTTCACTGTTTACATTTTGTAAATCTTATTGAAGGCAATAGAAGGAACTTTGTTTTTTTGTAAATCTTTTGTCGACGAAGTTTTTTGCAGTTGACATATAGAAACTTCCCAAAAAAATAGATAATAATCAAATAAAACAATTTTGACTAAATAGATATGAAATGCAAGTTGAAAATGGAATATGCAAGCATTTATTGATATCAATGTTAATGTTTATTTTTCTCGAAACTACTTCCACAATTCCCTTTCCGCAAATCATGTGAGTCATCAACTTGATAAGTGTTTGTCCTCAACCCGCAATTGCGGATTACCGTCGTCGAAATTAAAATTGTTTTCTTATTTTTTCCTTTCCGCAATCCGCAATTTTTCTTAATAAAATTTCATTTTTCGATTCAGCATATCCGCAAACCCACAATTAGGATCGCGGAAACCAGAAACTTAATTAAAAAAATTGCAAGTTTTCCTATCCGCAACCTGCAACCTGCAAATATTTTCGCGATTACGGATTGTCGAAGCTAACAAATTTATTCATGATTTCAGATATTATCTGGCGTCCCACAACCCGCTTCGCATATTCCAATTAACTTTAAATAAAACTAAACAATGACAATTTCAATCCTATCAGGTAATACCAATTGAAAAAATAGTATTAAGGATTAAAAACTATTCATCAGTTGCAGAAAATAACATGTGAATTAAATAAAGACATTTATTCAATGCACATTTAATATGTTAAAATTGTAATAAAACATCAATACATAAACTTAACCTATTCAACACATAAGCAACTTTTGATCAGTATGCCAAATAGATAGAAGAAAGATTAGAATTCATGAAACACATTTAATGAATAACCATAGAACATAGCATAAGTAACAATGTAATTTTATCAACTTGCAAAACTCTACAATATTAAAAAATCATAGATCTTTCCCAATATGTCTTTGGTAGCCTCTTCTCCTACAAGAAAGGTGTCATAAAGGTTCAAAGTGATTGGGTTCTAGACTAAACTGTTTGAGAAAACTAAAACAGTGATTGTAACAAATTTTAGCAAGAAAGTTATGATATATAATTGATAACATGGAAATATTTACTCAATGTATAAAAATATAAATCAACTTTACTTCCTCTAATCAGCTTCAAATAAAACTAACAATGAAAATTGCAATGCCTTATCCAAACTATTATGAGTGCACAATTTTCCTATCAGGTAATACCAATTAAAAAATTAGTATTACGGACTAATAACAATTCATCAGTTGCATAAAAGTGTATGTGAATCAAATAAACACATTCATTTAATACGCATTTAATGTATCAAGATTGTAAAGAGACATCTATACATAAATTAACACATTCAATAGAAAACCAACCAATGATCAGTATGTCACGAAGATAAAAGAAAGACTGAAATTCATGAAACACATATAATGAATAACCAAAGAACACAGCATAAGTCACAATGTAATTTTATTCAACTTGCAAAAAATTACATTATTCCAAAATTACAAACCTTTCCTGATACATCTATGGTAGTCCCTTCTCATGTGGCTCCCTTAGGCTTAATCCCCCTCTCTTTCTGTTGGAGCAGGGTCCCGCAGCTACAGAAGAAGCTGCTAGTTTAGCGGAGAGATAAGTTTTGGCGGAAAGAAGATAAGACAGAGCTACGACGCCGTAGCACGTTTCCAGCTAGAGAACAGAGCCGGAAACCATGACTTTTTAGATAGAGAAGTCAAGAAAGGCAACGGTACCTGAGCGGCCGAGAAGAGAGAGCTCACCCACTGCATTGAAGGCAGCGGCGAAAGACAGGAGGGCTCAGCGACCCTCATAAAGGAGAAGGAGCAACGAGGCTGAAGCATTGAAGACGAAGGACAGAAAGGAGAAGCGGTGCATAGTACCCATGATCAGTGCCGGGAAGCATGGAAGACTGCAGAGAGCTGTGGTGTGACGAAAAGCGGCTACCTCAAGTATAGATATGGCCGACTGTCACTAGTTAGGGTTTTGGGTTACTGTTGGGACGGGCCCACAGTGTTGTAATGGCAATACCTTCAGGCTACCTATAAAAGGATATATTTTGTATTGTAAAAGGGTTGGTTAGTTGAGTCATTCAGTCGTAGTAGTGTTTTGTAGACCATTAGACTGTTGTAAAAGCCGAGCTCTGGTTCTGTTATTAGCGGTAGCAATCTTACTGTAACCAGTAGCTGGCTTATAGAGTATGCATGTAACGATCCGCAGGGATCGACAGAGAGGGAAGAGTATATTGTAGGAGAGCAATACAGATAGAAAGAAGATCTAAGAGAGAAGATCTTGAGCTACATATGCGGTGCAGCAGAACTGTGTTTTACCTTCCCCTGAGCTATAAGAAAACACAGTTCTGTGGACGTAACTTCCATCCTGGAGGTGAACCACGTTAAAATCGTGTGTTATGTGATTGGATTATTTGCTATGTTTATTTATGCATTTCACATTCATTTCATGGATTTTGGTTACAGTTTAATGAATGAATGTGTTAATCAGTTCGCAGTAATATAGAAGGAAAAGTATAAATCATAGTCTTTGGCATGTTGTATGTGGTTCATTTATGCTTTGTGTAAAACAGTCACTAGTTCCAGTATCGATTAGCCTTGTATGTTGAGTCTTGCACGTCGACACGAGTAACGCTAAGTGCGCTAAACCACGGAGGTAGGATATGATAGAGAGGTGATACCGCACCGACAGAGGAGCTGTGGTGCACGATACCGCAGGTTGAGGACTTAGCGTTGGGCAAGAGCTGCGTGTTGCACGGTGCGCGGCGATGCAGTAAGGTTGGAGATATCGCGACTCAGGGAAAGTGCGCGACACAGAGAAGGACCGCACAGTGGTATAAAGGTATATCTCGCTGCTAGAAGAGCTGGGAGTCAAGGAGATCACACGACGCGAGCAGAAGGTCACGCGACGTGCAGGGGAAGAGACCTCGCAGCTAGAAGGGCTGCGAGTCGCAAGTAGGACTGCCACAAAACCTGGTCCAAGACGCTTGAGTCCTTGGCCAACCCATTAGAATCACCTCGGGTGAGACTTCAGGCTGCTTTGCAGTCTATCGCTGAAAGGGTCGGTGAGCTAGGGGTGTTGTTGGTTGATTATAGTAAACCCGGGTCTGCCCATGCAAGCCAACACTTTCTTAGGAGGCACCCTTCCTTTTAAATAATATTACAAAATTGTACAAAGAAAGACACTTCCCAAGAAGTGGGATTACAAAATATTTTAGTTTCAAGATTTTCCAAGGGAGGAATGCCATTTGACAAAAGTATCCATCAAATCTTGGACGTTCTTAAACTAAGCATTCTATAGATGCAATTCAGATTTACATATTAAAGAAGAAATCTCCTTTTTCTTGATCTTCGTCCATTCTTTAATAAACAAATCAATCCGCATTAATGAACCAAGAGATCTCTTAATCAACTGCTTGATTTCCTGCATGGCGAGCTGAGTGATCTCCAATATTTGATACTTGGTTTTAGCAAAATCACTCTCGATTTGCTCCAATTTTAGTTTCGGAGGCATAGCCTAACCGATAGGATCTAAGAGTGGTAGATCCAGATAACCAAGCAATGTCACTGAAGCTGACCACCTCCTTTTGCAGGCCACCTGTCCATCTTTGATGATGGATTCCACCGTATCACAAATACTCTCCCATGTTTCAATTGTCACCTTGATCTTCTTCAACTTAAGCTTATCTAATATTGGCAAATCATCTGGTCTTCCATTGATGTATTTCTACCAGTCTATGATGTTGTCATAAGCTCTAGTAGCTTCTTTTATCCTTGTGTGATGCTCATGGAGAATATCTAATTTATGCTCAAAAGTATTGTACATTTCCTGCATTTCATTAAAACCTTCAAACAATTTAACCATCCCTTTATAATATTGTCATGTATTATGCACGCTAATTGCTTAAACTCTTCTCCTATGAATTTGGAGAAGCAAGAGGTATTAGATGCAAGCTGGAGGTCTTTAATATGTTGCTCAAAGATTGAAATCTTGTCAGCATGTTCCTCAGTCAAGTGATCTGCCTTCTCAAGTTGTTGCTTGAGATAGGCATTCTATCCTTTAAGTTGCTTCAACTTCTCCTCATACTCATTCTTAAGCTGTTGGATCTCTTGGCTATGGCGTGCGTCAGCTTGTACTAAGTCATGTTTGGACTTTTGCAGTTAGTGTTCTTTCTCTTCCAGCTCTTTGTTCAACTGAGACACCAAGTCGAAATTGGCTCCAGCAAAGGCTCCCATGGTAGTTGTTATATCTAGGGCTTCTTGTTTGGTATAAGAGGAGTCCCTTTTCCAAATAATCTAGTTTTGGACTACCCCTTGCTTGAATGTGCCTTCCCTTGTTCTCTTGGATCCCTTTCTCACCACAGCCTTATCTTTCCTGCTCCAGAAGTATTTCCCCAGAGAAACTACTGCATCTTCACTAAAATACGCCATCTCCTCTGATGTGGAGATGGTTCCCTCATGAATAGTCATCAAAGGTTCAGGTTGGTAGGTTTCAAGAATTGGCATTTCCATACTGACGGGTGGAATAATGGTAGAATATGTAGAAATAATAAATGGAAGGGGAAGGACCAATGTAAGGTTTTGTTAGAGTTGTGTTGTTTCAGAAGGAAGAGAATCGTGTGGCTTAGGGTTTGGTGGTCTGCTGGTTTGCAAGCCCTCTCGGACTCCTCCCATGGATCCCCCGGACCCCAATTCATATGAAGATCATTTCCACAACATCGTCACTTCCCTTCCTCCCCCTTCATCATCTGCTCCTCATTCTTCCCGTTTTGTCAAGCGCGCTGATATTCCAGAGGTTAGGCTCTCTTCTACTGCCTCTAAAAGGAAAGTAGTCACTCTCTTTGAGAAAGGCCTCATTGGCTTGTTCACAGGGCTCTAGTCGTCTCCTTGTTCGGTAGATGTTTGGCTCAACAAAAACTAGAGAACCCTAATCCAAGGCGAGGTTCAACAAATCTTCTCTAGGAAAGGTTATTTTGATTTCATCTTTGAGAAGAAAGAAGATAGGGATCTCATCTTTAGGAATGGCCCTTACTTCATGGGTCCAAGAGGAATGTACCTGAATAAATGGGACCTCTCTTTCAACCCTGAGAAAGATATCCCTAAGGTAGTCCCAGTTTGGGTGAAACTACCACACCTCCCTCTTCACTGCTGGAATGATGAGGAATTTCAAGCAATAGGAAACACACTGGGGAAATATGTGGACAAGTCATAGCCAAAAGCCCCAATGTTCTCATGCGCTTGAATCTGTGTTGAGGTAGATCTTGAGAAAGGCTTGCAAGAATCCATCAATCTCTCTACTGATGGATGGAACCACCTGCAAACCATGGATTATGAGAAAATACCTTTCAAATGCAAATATTGCCATGAATATGGGCATTTTTCTAAATATTGCCCAAAAAAACGGAGAAATCCAATCCAGAAGGCCCGCAAGAGGAAGGATGGAACATAGCAAGTGGGAAGAAAACTGTAAAAAATACAGCAGTAAAGCAACCCCGTGTCCTGGCAAAAAGCACCTCCAAAAATAGGTATGATGCACTACAAACTGAAGAACGAGAGATTGAAACCCCATAGGAGAATGTAGAAGAGGCCCTGCATCAAGAGCAAGAAACACCAACAAAAGTTCCACCCCAAAAGGAGAAGAATGACTTAGAAGAAGATATAGCTCAGCCCGTGGTAAGGAAGGAAGCAACAACCAACTCAGAAGGATCAGTCACACACTCCAAGACAAAAGCATGCTTTGAGGAATCCACATACAACTTTGTTGAGGAGCAAGAACCTCATTCCAAAAAAGGGAGGAATTCAAATAAGACACTAAGGGAACAGGAAGCAGCAAGGGAAAAAGCAGCAGGGAAACAATCCAATCTAGATTTCCTGGTCAAAAACTCACAAGCAAGTAAATACCTTCATAGTGTAGAAGAGGAAAAAAAGGAGAAAGAAAAGGCATTTTGACATCCTAAGAAATAATGAAGCTGGTCTCCTGGAACTGCAAAGGATTAGGAGGTTCCCAGAAAATATAAGTTATCAAAAGATTCAAATCAATGGAATCGGTTTCAATCCTTCTTATCCAGGAGACAAAAAAAATAGCTAAAGACAGTCTTTCCACATTAAAAAAAAATTGGCCTAAAGGAGAAGGGTTAGCCATCAATGCGAATGGTGCCTCTGGAGGCCTTCTCTATTGGTGGGATGGTGATAAGTTTGTTATGCACTCAGCTATTGGGAACAAAAATTGGTTGTTCATTAAGTTAGAAAACAAAGAAAAGAAAGAAATTTTATGGATAGGGAATATATATGGACCAACTATCCAAGCTCAGAAAGATAGTTTCTGGAAATCCCTTGAGGAACAATGTGAATGGAAAATGCGTCTCCCTTGCTTCATAGCAGGAGACTTCAACATCACTATATCTAAAGAAGAGCGTAGAGGTGGAACTAAGGTTAGGGATCCCATTGGAGAAAGGCTGGAGGACTTGATCTCGCTCTAGGGCCTTTCGGACATCAAACCAAAAAATGGTTCATTCACTTGGAGCAATAAAAGAATTAGCCCAGGCCATATAACTGCTAGACTGGATCGGGTTTTGGTCAGCACTCATCTTCTCAGGACTTATCCTGAATCTAAGCTCCTATGTTCGGCCATCTCAAACCATAAGTTGATCTGTCTCTTCTTTCCACCTTTGGAAAATTTGGGGCCCCTTCCTTTTCAGTTCAATCATCTCTGGCTAGAGTCAGAAGGAGTTAAGGATATCATCTCAGATTCCTGGCATTGTTTCATCCCAAGGTCTCCAGCATTCTCATCGGAATAGAAAATGAAAAGGGTTAAAACAGCCCTCAAATCCTGGGTTAAACTCCACTTTCAAGAACCATCTCAAAAGAAAGCATAAATCATAAAGATCATGGAAGCCCTTCAAGCGGATATGGAGGAAAACAAAATCACCATAGAGCATCTTCTCAAAGAAATAGAGCTTGAGAAAAGCCTGCAAACAATTTTAAGGCATGAGGAAGAGGGGTGGAGGTTACAGTCATGAGTTCTCTAGCTTAAAGGGGGAGACAAAAACAAACAAAAAATTTCCAAAATCAATGTAGAGATAGGCAGAGGTGGAATACAATTAGGGAGCTCAAAAACGAGGACGACACAGTCATCACCAGGCAAGCGGCAATCAAAATGGAGGTAAGAAGCTTTTTTTAAAACTTGTATAATGATGAAGAGTATGTCTCACAGGAATGCATGGAAGAAATGATCCAAGACATTCCTGCCTTGATTAGCGCAGAGGAAAGTATCTAGCTTGAAACCCCCATCTCTGAGGAAGAAGTCAAGAAGGCCATTTGGTCCCTCCATCCAGATAAATCCCCAAGTCCCGACGGCTTCCCTATCCGCCTCTATAGAATGTTTTGGTCTTTAATAAAAAAGGATCCCGTGCATCTTATCTCCTGGATGGCGAAAGGAAAAATAGGAGGAGCCACAAACTCCACCTTTCTGGCCTTGATTCCCAAAGAGGCTAACCCCTCCTCCATCAAATGGTTCAAACCTATTTCTCTCTGCAACACCTCTTACAAAATATTCTCAAAAGTCTTATCTCTGAGACTCAAGCCTATTATTCATTCTCTAATCTCTCCCAATCAAGGAGGCTTCATCTCAGGTCGTCAAATCAGTGATAACATCCTTATGGTCCAGGAAGCAATACATTCTAGCACTAAAAAGGGCGAGCCAGGTATGGCCTTTAAATTGGATTTGGCAAACGCTTTTGATCAATTGAGGCATTCTTTCATTTTGTTGGTGCTAAAGAAATTTGCTTTTCCCCCTATCTTCATAAATCAAGTGCAAGCCTGCATAAATTCTCCTTGGATAGCCCCTTTAATCAATGGCAGACCCTCAGAATTATTTAAAGCCTCTCGATGGACAAGGCAAGGGTGCCCCCTCTCCCCCTTTCTTTATATCCTAGTGGTTGACTCCCTGAGTACAAGACTCACTAGACTTCAAGCAGAAGGCTCCCTCCCAGGTCTCTCCTTCTGAAATGGGGTTCATCCTATCAACCATGCTCTTTTTCCTGATGACACTATTCTGCTAGGCATAGCCTCCCTGCAAATCGCCAGAAATTTCTTAAAACCTCTAGATCTTTTCCTTTGCTCTTCTGGAAGCTTAGCCAACCTGAACAAATGTCAGCTCTATGGATGGAATTGCAACACAACAACTCTCCGTAGTATATCTCAAATTCTTCACATTAGCGCCACTTATAATTGGACCCATTTCACTTATCTGGGCATTCCCATAGTTAAAAAGACCTTTGCCTCTACTATGTGGACTCCGATCATCCAAAAGATCAAAAATAAAATTCACTCTATGGGCTCAAAGTGGTTAAATCTTGCAGGAAAAATAAATCTCATTCACTCCATTCTCTCCTCTTACCCAATATACTCTAGCTCGATGATCTTAGCCCCTAAGAGTGTCATAAGCAGCATTTGTAAGGAAATCAGAAAATTCCTTTGGCAAGGAGGGAAGGTGTAGAGAAAGAAATTTCACTTGGTCAAATGGGACACAATCAAAAGATCAAAAAGCAAAGGTGGACTGGGCATCAGGGACCCAGAGAAAATGAATAAAGCGCTGGGAGCAAAATTGATCTGGAGGTTGGTTATAGGCAGGAAATAATGGTGGAAAGAAGTAATAAGGAAAAAATACATCAAAAGACCCAGGTCAAAAATCTTAGATAGCTTGTGGACTGGTAAGGGAACCTCTCTCTGGCATCTGTGTAAAGCCTCTATCAATTTAATCCAGTCTAACTACTACTGGATCCCAGGTAATGGAAAAAAAAATTAAAGTATGGGAAAGCAACATTCTGGGGCAGCCCTCCCTCACCTTGCTTCCAGGGATGATCAATTTAGCTGAGTGGGCTCGTAGATTTGGGATTCACACTCTCCATGACCTCTCATTATGGAATTCGAAGGGTTGTTGGACTGGCTAGAAGGAACTTCACCCCCCACCCCATTTGGAAGAAGCTAAGAATCACCTTTTCTCATCTCTGCATGGCATGTCACCAACTAGCGAAGCTGCAAGGGATCGCATTGGTTGGGGTAAAAATGGTCAGTACACGTTCAAAGAAGGATACAAGAGACTCTCAATGGAACCTACAGCAAATGAACAACTATGGAAAAAGGTTTGGCATACTGATAGCATCCCAAAGGTAAACTCTTTTATCTGGATCCTAATGCACAATAAATTGCTCATGGCTGAGAACCTTAGGAAGAGAGGGATAGCAGGTCCCTCCCAGTGTGCTCTTTGCAACTTGGAAGAGGAAAATTCAAACCAAATCTTTCTGCAGTGCAGTGTTTCCTTGAATGTTTGGCAGTGCGTCCTCCCTTCGGGATTTTATTTCAGACCCCCAGGCTCCGTGGCTTAGCTTCTTGAGGATTGGTCTAAACACCTCTTGGGTTCTCTCATCAAAAAACCCATCCTCAGGCGTCTCTGGAACACCATTCCCATGAATCTATGCTGACAACTATGGATAGCCAGGAATAAATCAATCTTCAAAGATCAAAAAGTTGTTCCAACTCGTATAGTTTCAAAAACTGTGGGAATAATAGCTGAAAAGTTTTCCTCGAATGATATCAGCTTTCCTGTTTCTGAAAACATCCTTGAGCCACATTCTTCATGGTGCAAGATTATTTTAAAAGAAAGGAGCCCCCCTCAGTTCAATTCCGTAAATATAAAAATCAAGCAGCCCATTAGTACATTCTCATGGGAAATAAGAAAAAACAGTAGTGATTTCATGGTCTGATTGTGGGAAATGAATTCTTATGCTTTCTTCTTCAATGGTGCCTCAAAGGAAAACCCAGGGGTGGCAGGTGTGAGGGGGGATCCTTCTGGATCCTGGAGGACAAATTGAACAAACCTTCGCTTGGGGTCTTCGCTATAGGACCAATAATGAGGCTGAGTGGTTGGCTATCCTACAAGGAATGAAAATCCTAGCCAACACTGATCTCTCCAGGGTAGTGATATTTGGAGATTCAAGACATGTCATATATAAAATGCTCAATAGATACACCATCGACTCTATAAAGTGCTGACATTTGTATGATAAAATCATTCCTCTCCTATCTATACACTATGAATTCTACCACATCCTTCGCTTAAATAATGCCGTAGCTAATGCCTTGGCTAATGTGGGGGCCTCCCTACCCCAAGGCCACTTTCATCTCAATGGTTTAGACACTCCCTTCAAATCCATTCCCTAATGAATTCATGGCATATAAGACTTGACACTCATCGCATTGATCCCCTCCCCATGGATTATTGTGAAGGCTTCAATGTTTTAACACATCGTCCTACCGTTTCCCATTACGTTGCCACGTAGTTCCCACTCTTCATTGGCCCCTCCTCAATCCTCGACGCTCTTAATATCCATCTCCCTCAGCGTAAATTCCTCTGCAGTTCGCACGCTCCAGGTCCTTTCAACCTCTACATTATGTCTTCCTCCCAAAGCCTTCCTCATCCCCAAGTTCCTTTCGGTAATGGCGTGACCTCCGCTTGCTCTGTGTTTTCTCTGGAGAGGACTCTGCTGGATATTATCTTAGGTGTAGATGAGGGCATTTTGCAGGAGATTCCATGGGAGTCTTTTCCTCTTACTAGGGTTTTTGTTAAAGAAAGGTTGGCTCTCACCGCTTTCTTCACCTACTTCTGCTCTCCTCATGCTGGCGGCCCTCTGTGGCTTTCGAACTCTGGTTCTAGGCTCATTCTTCCCATTGATGATCAGTTTTTTATAGCCGGAAACAACTCGGTTCTTGGATGTAATTGCTCTGGGTGGAAGGAAGGAGCGGTCGACACTCTCTCCTGTCGAAGTAAGAAAGAACGTGACTCTCCTGTGGGAATTTAGCACACTCAACTCAGTTCTTTGTGGTTTTTCTGGTGGAGAATAGGCTCAATATCTTGAAGGTGCAGTTCGGGATCTCCATAGTAATTTCTCTAGAATAGCTCTTGCCATTCACAATCCCAATCAAGGAAGAATGAACCCAACAAATGAGAACGTCGGGCTTGCAGACCTGAAGAAAAATATCAGGCGTTTGTATGAAATGATGGCTATTGGCATTATGGATAACAAGGAAATTGCCCAAGAGGTTAAGAATATGGGGGAGGTGGTCAATTACACCTCTTATCAGATAAGTAACCAGGACTCCAGGATTGATGGCACAAAGATGAACCTCAAGGAAATCATGGGCAAGGTGGACAGGATTCAAGAATACCTCCAGCGTTTGGTAAGCATGAACCAAGGCAGTCAGGCTCACGAAACTTCTATAGCAGCAGCCCATCCTATGGAGGAGGAGTCGGTTGTTCAGCCAATGAAGCACCCAGGCAATTTTTAAATGGTTTTCTTAGTTTATGTTTTTTGTCTGTTCCTTAATCAGCAGTTTATCAGGGTATATACTACCTCAGTCCTTAGAATCTATGTAAAAACTCTGTTTGGGGTTCTATGGTCTTCCTTTTAGACCAGTTTTGTTTTCTCCTTTTTTGAACAGCAAGAAATCTCAGATACTACTTTTTTTGTAATGTATGGTTGTGCACAGCCTGTTTAATATCAACCCTTTTATAATTTCTATTAAAAAAAATATAGATGGAAGGGGTGAGGAAATATGAGTGGGAATAGGTGTAGAAACTTCAAGGGAAGAAATTGTAGGAATGAGAGGAGTTTCTAGTAGGGAAATAAATGAATGTGGGGATGTTCGGGTAGTGTGAAGTCCTGATGAGGTTGAAAGAATAAGGGAAGTAGAGAGAAGGATAGAAATAGGCACGTCTGCAAGTACCAAGGGCATGCTGGTGGTAGCAGAAATAATTTGAGACAAATTGATATCAGAGAAAGAATATTGGGAAAACGATGAATCAAAAATGCTCTCAGCTAACTAGGTGGTAATAGCAGATGAGGTCATGGAAGTGAAAACATCCACATGATAGCTAGAAGGACTGTTTTCCTTGTCTAGATCACTATGGATCTCATGCACTTCAACATTGGCTTGGGGCAATGCTTCTACCTGTTGAATTGGAGGAATTTGCAGGACTTGTCGTTCAGGTTGCTCCACCCTTTGAATTGTTTGTGGTGGAGGTTGAGGTATGTCTTCTTGTGGATGGACTTGTGGAATAGCCTCATGAACCTTCTTCTTCTTTGTTGGAGGTTCTTCCATAGCTGCTTATGCTTCTATTTCAGACCTAATCTTCTCCAAGCTTTTCTTGAACTATGATGCCTTGTGTAAGATCTCTAATGTGGAGGAAGGTTGTGCTTTCTCAGGGCCTTCAAGAACAACTTTACCTTTATCCTTTAATTTGTTAGTAGGCATAGTAGAAGAGTTGATTGATGCTTTTGTGGCATCCTTTTTATCATTATCCTTGTATACATCCTCTTGCACTTTCAACCGGAGTTGTCTCAAATGAAAGGCATATGTATTTAGCTAGTTCGGATACTGGAACAAGCTATTCTTCTCTAGAGGATTGGGAATCCTGCTCACTACTTCTGAAAAAGCAATAGCCCCTATGTAGATAGAGTCATCAGGAACCTCCTCATGGGCATATGGAATTTTAGTGTGCTCTTGGACAAAATGGTTTGCCAAAAAAGACTTAGGATCATGCATTCTTTTTAGCACCTCTCCTAAACTCATTTCTACTATGGCTTTGCCCAGGATTGCAGCATCTGTAGAATTTTGCACTGTCAAGAATCCCAAATTCAAAGGGAACTTGGGCCAACATTTCCTCTTAGAGGATGCAAGCTTTGGGAAAACCCCATCTATGACAGTCTGATAAGAAATTTCTTGTAAGACCATTTTATCCATGACTATCCTCGGTAGCAGATGAACTATATTATTGCCCCAAATTTGGATGTGAAAAAAGTACTCACCTACATACCAATCCCCCATGATAGAAATCAGAGCTCTAGCCCTCTTTGAAAAAGTTGGGGCATCTCCCTTGAAAATATTCAAGTACATTGACCCTATAAAGTGGTCAAAATTTTCATATATCTGAGGTACAAAGTTATCTTCCCACATATTTGAACAATAGATGTGGACCGATGGAGATGTCTTAGTCCAATTCCAGTCCATGGCCAAGAATGAAGAAGTCAAACCGAAAATTTCCATGACGTACTGTTGTGCCCCTACTCAACAGCCTTTAAAAAAACAAATTTCATCAAGCAAAATTTCATTTTGCTTGATGAAATATTTGAATTTCTCATTTCAAATTACAGAATCGAGAGCTACTGAAGCGATGAAATTCCATTAGCTACTGAAACGATGAAATTCCATTGTTTTTATGACATTGGAATTATGGTTATTTGGCAAAGGGTTGTTATCATGATTTTTGAATGGATTAGTGTCTTGAAATTAGGGGATAAGCTTTCGGTTTATATGCCTCTCTCCATAAGCTTTATTTGAACATTCATTATTTGGTATGATTAATTTGTGTTTTAATGGCAAATTTTACAAGGGTATAGAACATGGAAGACTCACTATTTCACGTTGCGGTGCTTTATTAAAAATCCATGCAAATTTACATCCTTAAGGTCTATCCTTCAATCTTCGAATTATGCAATTAATCTCGACCTTTGTATTACTCATCATATGTGGCTGATATTCACCATTTAATGCTTGGGTTTGATATAATGGGTTATGTCATGTGTTTCACGTAGTATGTTCGCCATTTTGAAGATTGAAATCATTATATAGTAAGGTCGACGTTTTAATGCCTAAGGTTCATTCCTTATGGTTGGTGTAATACGCATCGCCATTCCCAAAGCCGATACACTCGATTGAAGGCTGATATGTCATCATTATACTCGTACATAACTCTATAATGACATTTAATTGCAGTACGAGCTCAACGTCATGTCTTCCTACTTGTTGAACACCTGTGCTCTATGCATTGTGTGGTTTTATTATGATCGAGCCGAATAAATCATGGCAAGGTGAGGTTGTTCTGGAGTCTTTGCCGCCTCTTTCCATTTTTGTGATGACCTCTCTGTGTAATCATTCCGGTTCGCCCATGCCAAGTTTACAGGGTTCTTGTTTGAGTTTACTCATGTCACATTTCATTTATGAAAGAGTCTGGTTTCATTGTTTGTGGTTTTTGCTTGGTTTGCATCCCGAATGCCCGCTCTCCAACGCCCTGTCTTGTTGCGATCCGTTGTATCTCCTCTGTGTGCAATTGCGTGCATTCGCACTCACAGCAATGGCCCTGGTTGTTAGGGTCGAACCCAATGACACGAAACTTCTTGATGGGAACCTAGAGCTTCTAGCCAAGGTAGAAGCAGACGGGTGGCTTCCATTTTTCCGTAAGTTTGCAGACTCGAACCCTGAAGTTACTAGGTTATTTTCCCTCTCGCTGGTTGATGCTAGAGTTAAGGTGGCTGACCTTCAGTTCAGAGTTGATGAGCGCTCAATCTCCTTGGCCACAGGCCTACCGTTAACAGGTGAACGTTGATTCAAGTCCAAGCAGATGAAAGCTACTGAATGGAGGAAAATGTTAAAGAACCCTTGCCAGGACGTGTCCTTCAGGGCCGATGTGTCGCGCAAATATTTCAAAAAAGAGTGGCGACCAGTTTTGGATGTCATTCACAAGTATGTGACTTGTGAGGGACGTCTTTCCTCTGCATATGTTTATCACCTTAGATTGATGCCATGTTTTTCTAGGTCTGCCTATCAATTTACCCTATTATTTAGTTCAAAGCATGACCAAGATGTCTTTGGCCATCAAAAAGGGTCCTAAGAACATCGGCCAGAGTCTCTTCCACCATGGTCTTGTTAGGATGTTGGTGGAGAGGGAGCTGTCTAAACGAAATCAGTCATGGGACGATATTCTTGAGCAGAATGGTTTTATGGCGTTTTGCCATTGTCAATTCGATTGTGCAGAGGAATGTGTAAGGCATCAGCAGCCTTGTGAAGTCCCGACTTCACCTGTACATGAGCCTATGCCAAACCCTAATGATTGTGCAAACCCTAGCGCACATGAAGATTCCGCTCCCACTCCTGTGCAAAGTCCCCATTCTCCCATGCGTTCTAAGCGTAGGAGGAAATCTTTAAACCTTTCCCCAGTAACGCCGAATCGTAATGACAAACCCTGCAAACAGATGAGCAAGAAGCTGAATGTTAAGGTTACCCGCAGATTTACTAGAAGCATGGCGTCCAAAGTCAATGTTGTTAAGTCCCCTGTGAAGAATAACAAAGACATTGAAACAGTCGTATTAGATGATCAGGAGAATAGCCCTATCTTGCATGATGGCCCTGATTTGGATCACGAGCCTATCATTCACCATGCAGAGAACAGTCCTCATATCTCTGATAAGAATCCTCAAATTGACTCTGTGCTAGATCCTCAAATAGAGGGAAAACCTGTAGAAGGAAATCTACCTGGTTCATCTCTAATTGGTGAAGCAATTCCCCCATTATTCGTAAATTGTTTGCTGGATAAGATACGCCGAATGGAGGTAGAAATAATGGAGATGGTAGCACATAGTGATTCTATGAAAGCTGAGAATATAAGTTTGAAGGAGAAATCTGATTCAGCAGGTAAATGTATCTTGCGTCTGAAGAGACACAAGAACAAGTTGATTCAGAGAGTTATGAAACCGCAACATGAGAATCATAAAAATGAGGAAAGAGTTCGAGAGCTGAACGCTCAGGTCACTTTGATGCAGCTTAAAGGTCACTCACAGGCTCCATTTTCACAAAATCTGGCGACTGGTGTGAATATACAGGTTTTCAATACTCCTGTTAAATCATAGCATTTTGGGGATACTCACTTTTGTACATATGTTTAGAAAGTATTTCAGGTTTGAATTTTGTAAGTAAAAGCAGCAAATGATAATGAAGTTATTTTTGCTTTCCAGGTATTGTTTTGAATTGATTGGTGGATTATGTAATTTGGTTTATTTATTTGTGCGTTTGTGCTAATTCTTACCGTGTGGTGTTGCAGATGCGCTTTTCCTGGATTTTGGTGATCGCTCAATTTCAGGATGATCTCCGGAGAATTATAAACGAATCAGTTGAAATCGTTTTCAATTATGGATATGTTGTTTCCGAGGTGTCACTAATTTACTAGTGTCTTTATCATTTTATGATCTAGCACTATAGGACGAATCTTTTCAGTTTCGAGATATTATAACGTATATAAAAATGACAATTTCATTTGTCATTTTTCTATTTTGGACGAAATCGGTTAGGATTACGATGATGTAGATTCCTATTTTCTAGAACTATCTCTATACAAGATTGAACATATTTAAGGAGATAGAGTTTACTGTAAAGGGGGTCGATGGTTTGGGAAAGAGAAAAACAGGATCACTTTATCATTTCCTGTAGGTGAAGACAATTTCTTGTTAGCAGTTGTAGCATCTTTTGATTGGTGATATTTATAAATATATTTGCAGTATTTTTACTATGGAAATGTGTTTATAGTATCGTATGATCTTGTTATTTCTTTTCGCAGTCTTTATGTTTTGTTATATTTCTTTAAAGAAATGTGCAAATGCATCATGTTTAACTGTCGATTTATGCTGGTTTAACTTGCAAATTCATGTCATATAGTAAATTTGATGTTATCATTATAATGTATGTAATATACTTGTTCTGTGCGTTGTCTTGTTTAAATCTCAGAATTTCTTCTAAAGTTTTCAGGATTCTCAGCACATTATCATTATTTGCAAGTTGATTCCAGGGTTAAATAATATCATGCTCCTGATCAGGATAGGATACGTAGGATATATAAGTGGTAGTTTTTATTTAATTTATAGAAGCTATATTCAATCAGATTTTTACACTTACACTTTGCCAAGTTACCTTTCAGCCTTGTTATGAATGTACATGTGTCTATAGTGTAATTTATGTAATCGGTTTGAATTTGTTAATATCTTCTTAACTATTGATTTTTTCACTCATAGGTTAATTGGTTTAACTAGATTAATTTTGAGTTATCAGTTGAGTAAAATATCAACTAACTTAGTAATTATCTTCAACAGTTTTCTTTGTATATTCGTAGGTGTAGTATAGATTTAGTTAACAAACATTAACTTCATTTTTCCTTTGAGTCTTCCTCCTGTAGCTAGGAGTAATTTAGGGAAGGCAACGGGGCCTTAATCCCATCAGAGACAGCTACCTAACGACTGAGAACAGCTTTGAAAGCTTTTGGATCGTGTTGTCTCTTAGTTTACTATTGTGCCAATTGGGCTCGTCAACAATGGCGCTAGAAGGAGGGCCAGCTTAAGAAAATGGCTGATGAAAACAATCCTGTTCACAAAATTGATCAATCCTCTACTCCTCAATTTACACCACTTTCTAGATCAGGTCAATTGCAGTCATCATCTCAACCACAAACATTCCAGTCATCGCAATTAGATGAGACCCCGTTGAACGATACTGTCCGAAATATTATTCATCAGTTTAACTCTAGCGATGCCCATCCACCTGAAGAACTTGACCAGTTCGAACAGGCCATCAATGAATCCCGCAGGATTTTAACCAGAGCTTATTCAAATATCACTGGGATCCAACCCACGGAATTTTGTCTTCCACAGATCAAGCGTCCACGCACTCACCATATTAAGTCTACTTCTGAAGAATAGAATCAACCTTTAGGTGCCTTCCTTGACCAGCAATTGCAACAGTTTCGAACAGGCACCAACCAACCTTCATCTTCTTCAGGACCAACTGTTTCAAGAGGGTCTGGTCAACCCCCATCACTGCCACATTCACCTCCACACATTTTTCAAGTACCACCTTCACCACCTCCATCACCAAGGAACATGGCAAATTTAAACCCGAACCCCAATGCCAATATTCCATGGTTAGCTCAGGATGTGGTCGTTGTTCCAGGTGATCAACATCCTTTACCAAAACATCCTGAGAAATTATTGCCCAAATTCAACCCCGAGCTGAAAGAGCCTGCAAAAGATCATCTTAAGAAATTCCTGCTAGCAGTTCGGCTTTTGAATGTTGAGCACGAAGATGTAGTCTGTCGACTGTTCCCTTACACATTTGAGGGCAAAGCCTCAACTTGGTATTCTTCTCTTACCGCTGGTTCTATTACCAGCTGGAATGAATTCGAGTTGGCTTTCATGAATAAGTTTGGAGACGATAAGACTCTAGCTGTGTTGGTGTTAGAATTGTCTAGGATCCGTATGGAAACCAAGGAGAAAGTCAAAGATTTTAACCAACGGTTCTTGACTCTTAGGAATAGAATTCCTGCCACCTCAAGGCCGGCTGAAGATGTCACTATTGAATTCTATACTTTAGCCCTACTCGTGTCAATGGCCATGTTTGTCAGGAGAGCGGCCAAACCCACTCTCACTGAAACCTTTGATGAAGCCATTAAGGTCGAGAAGGACATGTCTACCATTAAGACGAACCCTGGGGTTGACACCGATTCTGCATCTTTTTCTCGCAAAAAGAGTGAGAGTCCTTCCAAAAACACGAATCCTGATAAGAAGGGCCAAGATGCACTAGATTTAGATAGCCTCCAAAGAGTCATAAATAAGCTATCCAACGAAATCATTGATTTGAAGAAGGGTACTTCTGAAAGCATTCCAAATAAAGAACCACCTAGATAGCCTTTTAGAAGACCGTTCCAAAATACAGCTGCTAAACAGATCCCACCCTCTGAGGCTAATAATGTTGATGAAATTAATAGCTTCCTGAAATTATTAGCCTCAGGCTTAGAAACGTCAGCTGAAAGTGAAACCCAATCTTCAGGACAGAGTTCTGAAAATACCCAAGGCACGGATGATAACACTGAATAAAAACCTCCTCAAACTATTAGTCACTTCTGGGATACCACGGAATTGACTGATGATGAAGATGTTGCTGTTGTGAATGTCAATCAGCATCAATATAATACTAGAAGCAAGAAAAATCAGTCCTCAGGGGAACCTTCCACAACACCTACAGATGACAGTTCAACTGTCAAAACAAAAAACCAACCTTCAAACACTAAGTCTACATCTTCTTTCAAGTTAGAATATGACCTGGTTGAGGATTTGAAGAAAATCAGAGCTAATATTTCTATCTATGAACTCCTCAAATTGACTGTGATTCGAGACAAGATGATGTAAGGGGTTTCTCTAAGTAAAAATGGCAAAGCTCTCTCCACTCAGAACAGTTCTGCTAGTGCTAAAGACAATCCAACGAAAACTTCAGTCAACGCCTCGTCCACAGGTAAAAAATCAAATTCCTCAACTCCTCCTTTTCTGCTTACGTTTGAAATCTGCAATTGTAAGGTACACAATTGTATGATAGATTCAGGGGCTTCGAAAAACGTCATGCCATATTCGATATGTAAAAAACTTAATGCAGTCCTCGTCCCATGTGATACGAGCATTGTGCAACTTGACCGATCAAACGTAAAGGTAATAGGAAAGTTGAAGGAAGTACTGATAAGGTTAGCCTCAAACCCTTAGGTTCATTTCATCATTGACATAATTGTGGTAGATATCCCTAAGGCATATGGTTTATTCCTCAGCAAATATTGGTCTGAAAAATTGAAGGGATATTTTGCAACGGACTGGTCACACTTATGGCTTCCTCAAAATGGCTGCCCAAACAAAATTAGAATTGATAGAGAGCATTATATGAAGCACACGGTCACCGAACTGGATGACTCAAACGAGCCAGTGTTATTTATTGATACTATAATGGGCAATTACATGGTTGATTCATTTTTTTGAAACCTTGAGGCTGAAACATCATCAGTCCAAGACCCAGAATAGCAGTCTGAAGTTTTTCATTTTACACAAGTTTAAGACGAAATTCCAGTTCTAAACACTGCACATTTGGACTTGAATAATGGGCTCTGGTCCCTATACTTTGATAGATCTAAGCCAAAAGAAGGAGCTAGGGCTGGTTGCTTGTTAATACATCCCCACGGGAAAAGGTATTTTGTTGCTTGCAGGTTGGAATTTCAGTGCACCAATAATATTGTTGAATATGAAGCCCTTATTCAAGGGCTGAAAAAGGCAATTGATCTAGGAGCTAAAGCTTTGGTAGTGTTAGGAGACTCTAAAATTATCGTTAGATAGGTACGCAACACTATACATTGCATTGCTGGACATCTAAGAAATTACCAGACAGAGGTGTGGAATTTGTTATTATCATTTGAAGCTTTTAACATAAATTCTATTCCTCGTTATTTGAATCAGGAAGCAGATTTGTTAGCTAACGTTGCTTCAAGGTTAATTCCATCTGAAGGGATGTTAGCTGATTCTTTCTCTGTCGAACTGCTTTTCAGGCCTTCCATACCTGATAATGTTGTCAATTGGAGGATTTTTTACCATGACAAGCAGTTAATCGAGTTTTTGACCATGAAAGACACCTTCAAAGACACAGTCATCGACGAAATGACTCATGATGAAGATCTGTACAACTTTGCGGTAATTCATAAACCTTGTTCAATTGAAGAATCTCTTGATCAGGTCAATACTCTCCCTAGATCTGTAATTAAACTTGAGAAATTCTATGATTTGAAGGACAAGTTTAAAGGTGTAAGGAACTGTAAAACCAACAGCTCTACTATGCAATCTGAAATCATAAATTTAGGTACCGAACATAATCCTCAATGTGTCAATCTGGGCAGTAGGTGCACTCCCCAAGAGAAAACAGCCTTCATATGACTCTTTAATGAGTTTAAAGACATTTTTGCTTGGACATATGACGATCTCAAGACATTTGATCCAAACATAATGCAACATGTCATCCCCATGAAACAACAGGCTAAACCTTTCCAGCAGAAGTTGATGAACCGGCTGTTAAGAAAGAACTTAACAAACTCCTCGCTGCTAGGATAATCTTTCCAGTGCGACATATGCAGTGGGTGGCAAATCTCATCCCGGTTAGAAAGAAAAATGGTGAGATTAGATTATGTGTCGATTTCTGAAATCTCAACAAGATTTCAGAAAAAGATAATTATCCCGTTCCCCCTATGGAAAAGATCTTACAACGGGTTTCTGGATCTGAAATGTTCTCACTTTTAGATGGCTTTTCAGGATACAATCAAGTGTTGGTATCCAAAGCAGATCAGTTGAAAACAACCTTCAGAACCCCTTGGGGAACTTATGCCTACAGGAAAATGCCATTTGGTTTAATTAATGCCGGAGCAACGTTTCAAAGGTCAATGGATATTGCATTCAGAGGCCTAATCAGCCAATTTGTTGTCATTTACCTCGACGATATAACTGTTTTTTCAAAAAACAAGGCTGATCACCTAACACATCTTAGGAGGGTTTTTGAGCGTTGTAGGAAATATGGGATCTCCCTGAATCCCAAGAAATCCATCTTTGTGGTTACAGAAGGTAAGTTTTGGGTTTTGTAGTTTCAAAGCAAGGTATCAATATAGACCCCGAACGAACCCAGGCCATATCACAAATTTCTATGCCTCACTCAAAGAAAACTATGCAATCTTTTCTAGGGAAAATAAATTTTGTCTCCAGGTTTATTCCTGGGTTCACTGAGATTGTCAGACCGCTTCAGAAAATGATTAAGAAAGATGATGATTTCAAATGGTCCACTGAAGAAAAGCAATCCTTTCATGATATATTAAAAGCTATTGCTGAAGCTCCTACCTTAACAAGCCCGGATTTCTCTAAACCATTTATTTTGTATACTTTTGCTTCTGACTCTTCATACGTCGTTGTTTTAACGCAGAAAAATCAGGAAAACAATGAAGCTCCCATTGCTTTCACAAGTTTAGACTTAAACGGCGCAGAGCTCAATTATCCAGAAGTAGACAAACAAGCATTTGCTATTTTTAAGTCAGTAAAACATTTTCGGCCATATCTGCTGAAGTCTCATACTAAGGTTATTGTGCCATATTCCGCAGTTAGAAATCTTTTGGTGCAAAAGGACCTGGGTGAAAAGCGAGCCCATTGGGTCATGGCACTTCAGGAGTATGACCTGGAAATCAAGCCTTTGAAGATTGTCAGAGGATAGGGACTTTGTAAGTTGGCAGCCGAATCTTCAGACATGTCTGAATCTGATCTGCACTTTACCGATGAACAATCTCTGTTTGAAAGGGAAGTTTTTCCAATCTCCACCCCCTCTGATTCCTGGTATCATGACATTAAGTTCTTTTTATTGCATGGAAATGCTCCTGAACACTTAGACTCACATAGCAAAAGGGATTTGAGATTAAGATCTGCCCCTTATCAGCTGATTGATAACATTCTGTTCAAAAAGAATTTTGAAGGAGTCCTCCTTCATTGTTTAGAAAGAAATGAAGCTGATAGCGTGTTGTCTCAATTACATGCAGGGCCAGCCGACAGACACTTTGGCAGAGAAACCACTGCGCATAAGGTACTCAAAGCTGGATATTACTGGCCTACGTTGTTCAAAGATGCATATTCCTTTGCTAGGAAATGTCAGGAGTGTCAGAGAGCAGACAGAAGACTTAAGAAAGCAGCATTACCTCTCCAGCCTGTTATTGTTGAAGTTCCATTTCAACAATGGGGTTTGGACATTGTTGGTCTAATTACACCAGCTTCCTCACAGCAGCACAAATACATTCTGACAGCCACCGACTATTTCACTAGATGGGTCGAAGCCATCCCCTTGCGAGTGGTTAACTCAGAACAGGTGATATCATTCCTTGATTTTTTTATTGTCACTAGGTTTGGCGTCCCTGAATCTTTGATTTTTGACAATGCAACCTATTTTTCTTATGTAAAACTAATAGAATATGCATTAGAAAAGGGTATAAAGTTAAAGCATTCAGCTAATTATTATCCTCAAGGTAACGGATTAGTTGAATCTTCCAATAAAAATTTAATCAAAATTATGAAACGCACAGTGGTTAATCATCATAGAAATTGGCACAATGCCTTATCAAATGCCCTTTGGGCTGACAGAGTGACTCCCAAGGCTGCCATAGGTAATTCTCCTTTTTTCCTGGTATATGGTAAAGAAGCTATCTTGCCTCCCCATCTATTTTTACCCTCTCTACAGCTTTCCCAGTCAGTGCAGGAAACAGCATGTTCTGCCATGGAACATCGGAATAATACTCTGCTTAAACTAGAGGAAGAAAGAGAGTTAGCCAGAAAGAAATTTGACCAACATCAGAAAATAGTGAAACTCTGGTTCGATCACAGAAAATCCACTGGTAGAGATTTGGAAGTAGGTGACCTAGTTCTGAAATGGGACAAAGAACACGAAGACAGAGGAAAACATACTAAGTTCCAATGCCTGTGGCTGGGACCGTTTATCATTATAGAAAAACTTGGTCCCATCACATTCAGGTTGCAGGCGCTAGAGGGAGACATCGAGAACCTTCCGATAAATGGCCATCTCGTCAAAAAATATTTCTGCTAATCCCCATCAAGGGATTATCCTGTACATACCTTGTGTGGTTTTCTCGGTTTCTGGAACTTTTTAGTGTGTTTATTTTATTTGTTTGCTTTGAATATCCCCTCACATCTATTTGCTATTTTAGTTGCATAATTTCTGAGAGTGATCAGTTCAATTAATCTCGGATTGATGACTTTTCACCGAATCCTGTGGTTGACCTACGAATCATGCATCATGATCTTTTTATCCTGAATGTTGTCATGTTATTTTACGTCTTGAACAGTGAACGGTTTTTCGTCTTTCCAAATTTTACCAGAAATTCTTAAATCATGTAAATATAAACTAATAAGATGAGTCTCCGCAAAGATTTTTCCAAAAGGATTAGGGCAGTATTTGTCAAGGTTATCTATTTAAGTCTTTTACGCCACTCCCTCTCATGAAGAGAATTATCTTGCCTCCTCATCTGCTAAGACAATCTCATTGGAGATTAAATATAACGATAATCTGGCCATGGTTTGATTTGAATACAAAAACAATTAATTTTTAACATAATCTGAAGGACAGAGGGTCTCATCACGAGCCAGTCTTTTCAAGATCATAGATTTGCGTTCAGTAACATTGTTGCTTCCAGTCACCAAGCCGGGACAATGGCCCTTGGACAAAACACCAAGGGATAAAAGGTCTCATCACAAGTCGGTTTATTTATTGTAATGCAGATTGGTGACTGGCATGGTTACTAGCTGGTTACCAAGCCAGAGCCGTGGCCTTCAGGTATGTTCAAATGTAAAAAAAAAGAAAAAAAAAAGGAGAGAAAACAATAGTAATATTTCAACCTAACCAGAATTGTCTATCTATAATTGGCAGATGGGATACTGGCATTCGTTGGGCTTTGAAGTAACCCTATCGAGGCTATGGACGCTTGCTGGAAGCAGGGCCATGCTTGTGGTATTGAGATTTTATTCTTCAAAACCAAATCACTTACTGCCTTAATTCGTTTGGACTGATTTTTGTGAGAGCCTTGATCTTTATTAAATAAATAATTAAAAGTATAATTTTTCTGCTAATTTTTGGAAATGTGAAATCCCTGGAGTTGTTTGAGATAAAAAAATCATGATTTCTATACAATAGTATGCATGGGGGATCTAATTTTCTTTGATTGCATGATTTCAGGCCAAGAAAACAGAGATAACTGTTCCGCCCAGTCAGTCGCCATCTGTTGTGCCCCTACTCAACAGCCTTTAAAAAAACAAATTTCATCAAGCAAATTTTCATTTTGCTTGATGAAATATTTGAATTTCTCATTTCAAATTACAGAATCGGGAGCTACTGAAGCAATGAAATTCCATTAGCTACTGAAACGATGAAATTCCAATGTTTTTATGACATTGGAATTATGGTTATTTGGCAAAGGGTTGTTATCATGATTTTTGAATGGATTAGTGTCTTGAAATTAGGGGATAAGCTTTGGGTTTATATGCCTCTCTCCATAAGCTTTATTTGAACATTCATTATTTGGTATGATTAATTTGTGTTTTAATGGCAAATTTTACAAGGGTATAGAACATGGAAGACTCACTATTTCATGTTGGGGTGCTTTATTAAAAATCCATGCAAATTTACATCCTTAAGGTCTATCCTTCAATCTTCGAATTATGCAATTAATCTCAACCTTTGTATTATTCATCATATGTGGCTGATATTAACCATTTAATGCTTGGGTTTGATATAATGGGTTATGTCATGTGTTTCATGTAGTATGTTCGCCATTTTGAAGATTGAAATCATTATATAGTAAGGTCGACGTTTTAACACCTAAGGTTCATTCCTTATGGTTGGTGTAATTCGCATCGCCATTCCCAAAGCCGATACACTCAATTGAAGGCTGATATGTCATCATTATACTCGTACATAACTCTGTAATGACATTTAATTGCAGTACAAGCTCAACGTCATGTCTTCCTACTTGTTGAACACCTGTGCTCTATGCATTGTGTGTTTTTATTATGATCGAGCCAAATAAATCATGGCAAGGTGAGGTTGTTCTGAAGTCTTCGCCGCCTCTTTCCATTTTTGTGATGACCTCTCTGTGTAATCATTTCAGTTCGCCCATGCCAATTTTACAGGGTTCTTGTCTGAGTTTACTCATGTCGCATTTCGTTTATGAAAGAGTATGGTTTCATTGTTTGTGGTTTTTGCTTGGTTTGCATCCCGAATGTTCACTCTCCAGCGCTCTGTCTTGTTGTGATCCGTTGTATCTCCTCTATGTGCAACTGCATGCATTCGTACTCACAGCAATGGCCCAGGTTGTTAGGGTCGAACCCAATGACATGAAACTTCTTGACGGTAACCCAGAGCTTCTAGCCAAGGTAGAAGCAGTCGGGTGGCTTCCATTTTTCCGTAAGTTTGCAGACTCGAACCCTGAAGTTACTAGGTTATTTTCCCTCTCCCTGGTTGATACTAGAGTTAAGGTGGCCGACCTTCAGTTCAGAGTTGATGAGCGCTTAGTCTCCTTGGCCACGGGCCTACCGTTAACAGGTGAACGTTGGTTCAAGTCCAAGCAGATGAAAGCTACTGAATGGAGGCAGATGTTAAAGAACCCTTGCCAGGACATGTCCTTCAGGGCCGGTGTGTCACGCAAATATTTCAAAAAAGAGTGGTGACCGGTTTTGGATGTCATTCACAGGTATGTGACTTGTGAGGGCCGTGTTTCCTCTGCATATGTTTATCACCTTAGATTGATGACTATTTTTCTCGGTCTACCTATCAATTTACCCTATTATTTAGTTCAAAGCATGACCAAGATGTCTTTGGCCATCAAAAAGGGTCCTAAGAATATCGGCCGGAGTCTCTTCCACCATGGTCTTGTTGGGATGTTGGTGGAGAGGGAGCTGTCTAAACGAAATCAGTCATGGGACGATTTTCTTGAGCAGAATGGTTTTATGGCGTTTTTCCATTGTCAATTCGATTGTGCAGAGGAATGTGTAACGCATTAGCAGCCTTGTGAAGTCCCGACTTCACATGTACATGAGCCTATGCCAAACCCTAATGATTGTGCAAACCCTGGCACACACGAAGATTCCACTCCCACTCCTGTGTAAAGTCCCGGTTCTCCCATGCGTTCTAAGCGTAGGAGGAAATCTTTAAACCTTTCCCCGGTAATGCCGAATCGTAATGACAAACCCTACAAACAGATGAGCAAGAAGCCAAATGTTAAGGTTACCAGGATATTTACTAGAAGCATGGCGTCCAAAGTCAATGTTGTTAAGTCCCCTATGAAGAATAACAAAGACATTGAAACAGTCGTATTAGATGATGAGGAGAATAGCCCTGTCTTGCATGATGGCCCTGATTTGGATCACGAGCCTATCATTCACCATGCAGAGAACAGTCCTCATATCTCTGATAAGAATCCTCAAATTGACTCTGTGCTAGATCCTCAAATAGAGGGAAAACCTGTGGAAGGAAATCTACCTGGTTCATCTCGAATTGGTGAAGCAATTCCCCCATTATTCATAAATTGTTTGCTGGATAAGATACATCGAATGGAGGTAGAAATAATGGAGATGGAAGCACATAGTGATTCTATGAAAGCTGAGAATATAAGTTTGAAGGAGAAATCCAATTCAGCAGGTAAATGTATCTTGCGTCTGAAGAGACACAAGAACAAGTTGATTCAGAGAGTTATGAAACTGCAACATGAGAATCGTAAAAATGAGGAAAGAGTTCGAGAGCTGAATGCTCAGGTCACTTTGATGTAGCTTAAAGGTCACTCACAGGCTCCATTTTCATAAAATCCGGCGACTGGTGTGAATATACAGGTTTTCAATACTCCTGTTAAATCATAGCATTTCGGGGATACTCACTTTTGTACACATGTTTAGAAAGTATTTCAGGTTTGAAGTTTGTAAGTAAAAGCAGCAAATGATATTGAAGTTATTTTTGCTTTCCAGGTATTGTTTTGAATTGATTGGTGGATTATGTAATTTGGTTTATTTATTTGTGCGTTTGTGCTAATTCTTACTGTGTGGTGTTGCAGATGCGCTTTTCCTGGATTTTGGTGATCGCTTGGTTTCAGGATGATCTCCGGAGAATTATAAACGAATCAGTTGAAATCGTTTTCAATTATGGATATGTTGTTTCCCAGGTGTCACTAATTTACTAGTGTCTTTATCATTTTATGATCTAGCAATATAGGATGAATCTTTTCAGTTTCGAGATATTATAACGTATATAAAAATGACAATTTCATTTGTCATTTTTTTATTTTGGATGAAATCGGTTAGGATTACGATGATGTAGATTCCTGTTTTCTAGAACTATCTCTATACGAGATTGAACATATTTAAGGAGACAGAGTTTACTGTAAAGGGGGTCGATGGTTTGGGAAAGAGAAAAACAGGATCACTTTATCATTTCCTGTAGCTAAAGACAATTTCTTGTTAGCAGTTGCAGCATCTTTTGACTGGTGATATTTATAAATATATTTGCAGTATTTTTACTATGGAAATGTGTTTATAGTATCGTATGATCTTGTTATTTCTTTTCGCAGTCTTTATGTTTTGTTATATTTCTTTAAAGAAATGTGCAAATGCATCATGTTTAACTATCGATTTATTCTAGTTTAACTTGCAAATTCATGTGATATAGTAAATTTGATGTTATCATTATAATGTGTGTAATATACTTGTTCTGTGTGTTGTCTTGTTTAAATCTCAGAATTTCTTCTAAAGTTTTCAGGATTCTCAGCACATTATCATTATTTGCAAGTTTATTCCAGGGTTAATAATATCATGCTCCTGATCAGGATAGGATACGTAGGATATATAAGTGGTAGTTTTTATTTAATTTATAGAAGCTATATTCAATCAGATTTTTACACTTACACTCTGCCAAGTTACCTTTCAGCCTTGTTATGAATGTACATGTGTCTATAGTGTAATTTATGTAATCGGTTTGAATTTGTTAATATCTTCTTAACTATTGATTTTTGCACTCATAGGTTAATTGGTTTAACTAGATTAATTTTGAGTTATCAGTTGAGTAAAATATCAACTAACTTAGTAATTATCTTCAACAGTTTTCTTTGTATATTCGTAGGTGTAGTATAGATTTAGTTAACAAACATTAACTTCATTTTTCCTTTGAGTCTTCCTCCTGTGGCTGGGAGTAATTTAGGGAAGGCAACGGGGCCTTAATCCCATCAGAGACAGCTACCTAACAACTAAGAGCAGCTTTGAAAGCTTTTGGATCGGGTTGTCTCTTAGTTGACTATTGTGCCAATTGGGCTCGTCAAGATGTACCCTGACATGTAAAAAGTGGGCTTCCTTGATATTGAAACCTTCTGATATTTTTCAATAGCTTCTTTCAACACCAGTGACAAGATTTGTGCCCAGTTGAAGCATTCACCTATAACTAATATGTGAGGGCTATAGGAGCCCATTCAGCCTTGAACTCTCTATAGTTAGGCAAACCATATAGCTAGTAAAACATGGCTGCTAGCAATGAGAATGGTTCTCTAAACCATGAAATGGGGTAGGCCTTGTCTGCTTTAGGGATAAATCCGGTAAGTTTATCCATCCAGGATTTTATTACTTCCTCAAAGTCAAATTGGCTCATGGCTGCATCGAGAAATTTAGCTGATAGAAGTTGTTGGGGAGGTTTGAGAGCATAATCTCACGCAAACACATCAGGATGGAAAGAGGCCATCGAGGTTTGAGTATCGTCATTGAAAGACTGTTCTTTGGGGTTTACATGGTCAAGTGCCCACTTGACCGAGTCAGTATACGACATGCAAGGATGTCTAGATGCAATGCAATGAAGCTGAGAATTGGTAATTTTAGCATATGCAGGATGGTCATGGGTAATGACAAAGAAGTCATCGTTGTCGAAAATGGAGTAAATCCTGGACCAGTCGAGACAAAGGGTTTCAGATACTTGCCCAGTGGTGTTAGTGAAGATACCAGCATTTGGGTCCTTTCTCTTTTGCTCGTTTAGGGCGGTCTTAGACCTAGTATTTCTAGACATATTGGCTGACTTGGAGGTAAATTATGAGTGAAATTTGAAAACCATTATTACAAATTTACCATGGTGAAAACAACAGAAAATAACCACTAATAGTAAGAAACTTATCGATGGATAGTTTGGACATCAAGGATTGATCAATTTAACCCAAAAAAATCCACAGTAAAAATCTCAATCACAGTAGAAATTGCAAATGAAAATGGTAAAAAATTCGTAAATTTGAATGAATTAAATAAGCCATGACTGAACGACACAAAAGATCTGGTTCGTAGATCTCACAAAAATGGACGATTGAGATTTAGGTGACAAACTAAAATGCAAAGATGAAAAACAACTAAAGATTTTAGATCTTGTCATTTCTGTAATCCGCAATCCGAATTTACGGGTTGCGGGTTGCGCAAAGCCAAACATTTGCCAAACCAATAAATTCCAACATTCCGCAATCCACATTGCGAGTTGCGGGTTGTGAAAAGACAAACATTTGTCAAACCAATAAATTCCAACATTCCGCAATCCGCATTGCAGAAAGCGGAAACTCAATAAAATTATATTTTGCAACATCGCCTACCCGCAATTCGCAAATTTTTTGTGGATTGCAGAACTTTTAAAGTTGTTTCCTGATCGCTAATCTCATCCCGCATTCCTCAACCCGCAAATACAGATTGCAAATTGCGGAAATGACAAGATTTATAATTATTTTCAAAATAAGGTTTTATCTTTTTGGAAAGCGGAAAGTCATTTTTTGCATGTTTTTCCTTTTTCAATTCCGCAACCCGCAATGTGGATTGTGGAAAGTAGAAACTCAATAAAATTATATTTTGCAACATCGCCTACCCACAACCTGGATTGCGAAACTATAAAAAAAATTCCAAACCCCCCCCAAAATATGAAAAAAGAGCGCTTCTGCAATCCGTAAAACAAAAAAAAACAAGGTTGAGTTGCGAAAATACTCAATTACGAAAAGGTATAGTTGCAGAAAGACACAATATTTTTACCCTCTCAGTGTTCCTTTGCACCTCTCGGTGCAAATGCTAGTTAAGGTTCAATCCCATCGTGAATCCTATTCGATGACTTACATTTTGATTATCTAGTTTTGAACTAAAAGCTTAAATATTGTAGGTGATAAAGTAGGTATATAGATAAAATAGTTTATTTATTTTAGTTTTGTAGCTTTGATGTGATTAGTAGAATTTAATTTAGTTAATATAATTTTTAGTTTGTGATTTATATGAGTTAGTTTGTAATATTTGGTTTGTAGTTTGAAAAGTTTTGTAATTTAAATTTATTTATAGAATTTAATTTAATTATTTAGTGTTTTATTTGATTTGGTTTTTAATTAGATGTTATGTAAAGTAGGTAATTTATAAATTAGAATAAGTTTTATAGTTCATAGAGTTTTATAGTTGTTAGTTGATTTGGTTTGCAATTGAAAATTAGTTTGTAACTTGTAATTAATTTGCAATTTGTTTGACATTTGTAATTTGTAATTAGTTTTTAAAGTTAGTTTGAATTTTGTAATCTAGTTTGATTTCATTATTTTGCATTTCTATAATTGATTTTCCGTATGTAAAATTCAACTTTTGCACTCTTATGGATGGATAGATTAATGGCCTAACTCGTGAGATGTGGTCACTCCATAATAGGCTTCTTCTTTAGGTGTTGAGCTATCCCAATTTTCTTGTTTTATTTTTTTCATTTTTTACTAAAACGTATATATATATATATATATATATATTATTGGTAAAGAATTTTGAAGGGCCTTCACCCAATTACGTCTTTTCAGAAATATACAATTCCTATTCTACACAGCTTCTCATTTTAGAGTTAGGGAATTTGATGCATCAAACTAAGTTCGTCATTCAAACTTAGCATTCCTTGAGGAAGAAGACAATCTTGATTTGCTTTAAGATTTGCCAACTTGTTCAATTCACGAAGAATGTGAAAAGAGGAGGCCAAGACACAGTCTATCAAGATGAAGTGTAGCATTTGCATAGTAACGTTCAAACTAAGATTAGTGAACTTTGTAGCAAAATTTAAAACTTTTATTATGATTTCTGAATCTCTAAATATTTGAAGATTGATATGTCCAACTTCTTTGGCGAGTTGACAGGATTTTAGAAGAGCATATAATTCTTCTTGATTATTTGAGAGTTGACCTAATCCCCAACTGAAGCTAGTTTGAAGCCTTCCTCCCAGATAGAAGATCAATCCACTTACTCCAGCATTCCCTAGATTTCTTTTTGAGAATTGAGAAGATCAATCCATCAAAGAAGATTGAGAATTTATTCTTCATTTTCCACCAATTTGAGAATTCTTTTTCCGAACGTCTTACCTGCCAAAATGGATTGATAACAAGCCTTCCAGAACTTGGCTGAATTTTATCCACCTGTAACAATCCAAGCCACTTATGTTCAACTTTGATTTTATTGGGATCAAGATGAATGTTTCCCACAACTTCCAAAAGTAGAGCCTTAGCTTTTATTGCTACAAGTTTTGGTTTCATTTCTTTATTATTGAAAATCAAATCATTTCTTGCTAACCAAATTTTCCACCAAAAGAATTTTGGGATGGCTTGCCAAATTTTCCTCCATTTATGACTTGTGGAAGAAATTCTTAGATACCTGAGCTGCCAATTAGCAAATAAATTTACAGGTTCAATATTTGAAGGCACTGAGACCGGCAGCCCACTCAAGAGATGCGTCCAAGATTTCTAAGTAAAATCACATCCAACAAAAATGTGTTCTGAAGTTTCAACAATTTCTTTACAAAAACAACTTCTGAAAGGTCCAAAAAACCCTCTTTTTAACAGATTTTCACCTGTTAGAGCTCTCTGATGCATGAGAATCCAAGAAAAGAAATTAACTTTTGGAATACTAGGAGATTACCACACTGATTTCCAGAAATTAGCCTTGTGTGGAGATATAGGATTGGATTGAAGAGACTGGTATTCGGAAGCTGCCGAATAAATTCCCGTAGAGCCCCATCCCCATGTGTCCTTGCAAGAAGAATGAATCGGAGCGAATCCATTCAATTTAATTAACAAGGTTTTGAAGTGGGAGTGTAACATAGGGAATCCACGGTCTGGAAATGCTGGGAACACCCACGATGCCCAATTTCCTTTACAGTCCCATGCATAAATGTTTGGCAGGCACATAAAACCATTATTTTCCAACCAGTTTTTGATCTTAGCAATAGAAGGATCGGAATTTAAAGGAGGATTACCTTTTATTTTATCATCCCATAATTTTTTTTTGTCGTTTCCAAGTATATGATATAATTGCTGAGTGAAGAAATCTAATCCTTTTCTACATAGATTCCAGATTACAGTGCCTTTAGGAGTGTTAGACATCTGTAAATTACGTAGAGTTCCTCCTTTGAGGTAGTTCTTCCAAAATATGTGACTGATTGGGTGTTTTTTTGTTAGAAAAAAGTTACCAGCTTACCTCCCATAACAAGGTTTACCAATCCCAGATCTCTAATATGTAGTCCACCTTCAAGAACTGGTCTCTTGACAGTGTCCCAATTAACCAAATGCAATTGGCTCTGATTTCCTTTACCGCCTCACCACAGAAAGTCTCTTATCAACTTGGATATCTGATCCATAATCATTTTTGGAGCTAGAAGAAGAGATGATTGATATATTGGAAGAGATGAGAGAATTGAATTGATTAAAACAAGATTCCTTGCCGTAGTTAGCCAATGACCACCCCATGAGGCAATCTTAGCTTTTAACTTGCTAATAATTTCCAGCCAAAGAGAAGGGTTTTTTTGGCCCAAAGTTATAGGAAGGCCCAAGTACTTGACCTTATCCTAAGTGACAAATCCATCAAAGCCTAAAATTTGAGAAATATTTGCAATAGTTGAGGGATCTGTGTTTCAACCATAGACAACGCTCTTCCAATTGTTGATAAGAGCCCCTGAAATGATACAAAAATGCTGCATAATTTCTTTAAATATTCTTTCCAACCTCAATGAAGCCCCTCCCAAGAGCAACGTATCATCCACAAAGAGGGCATGGTTTATATATTCTACTCCACTTATTGAATTGATGCTTGGAATAATCCCAACATTTTTACCTACACTTAGCTTTCTACTCAGAGAATCTGCCATTAGAATATAAAGAAATGGCAATAGCGGACAACCCTGACGAATACCCTTGGAAGCTTGAAAGAAATTTGTTGGTCTGCCATTTACTAGTGGTGTTATGCAAGGTTTATCATTAAAAGCTTTGATCAGATTTATAAACGTAGAGCTGAAGCCAAATGAGTTAAGAACTTTGTAAATGAAGGAAAGCTTTACCCTGTCAAAAGCATTTTCCATGTCAAGTTTTATTAACACGCCCTTCTCATTTATGTGGAAGCTGGAGTGCATGGATTCCTAAACTTGAATCATATTGTCCAGAATGTGACACCCTTTTACAAATCCACCTTGAAGAGAAGAGATCAGTTTTCCAAGCAGAGATTTCAGCCTGTTAGCTAAGAGTTTATATAAGATTTGATATGATGCATTAGAAAGAGAAATAGGTTTGAATCGATCAAAGGTGGAAGGTTTAACTTCTTTGGGAATTAAAAAAAGCAAGGTGGAGTTGGTACTTCCACCAACTTTGGCTTTAAACTGAAAAGCTTTGACCATCCTGAGAAGATCTTTCCTGATTTCATTCCAGCATACTCTATAAAAGTGAAAGGAGAATTAGTCAGGGCCAAGCTCTTTGTTTAGTTCCATAGACCATATAACATCAATGATCTCTTCCTCCGTAAAGGGCTTCATTAGCTCTCCATTTTCCTCCTCAATCACCAAACTAGGGACGTTGGAAGGAAAATTAGTGGTTAAATCATAGTCAATACCTCCATCCTCTTTGAACAGGCAATGAAAATGAACTTCGACCGCTTGTTTGATTTGATAGATTCCTTTGAAAGATTCACCAGTTGAAGAGGATATTTTTGAAATGTGGTTGTGGGAGAGTCTGGATCAATATTGCTTATGGAAAAAAGAGGTGTTTCTATCTCTCAATTTCAACCATAAACTTTGAGATTTCAATCATCAGAATTCTTCTTCATGCCTAAACGATTGGAAATAATTAAACTGAGCCTTTTGTTCTTTTTCCAACATTGCAAGGGTGATCTATGAGTCCTCCATTTCCAATTGTATCTCTACCAAATTTTCCAAGACCTGATTTCTATCGCTGGTAGGAGTTTGGAGAGATTGTTTTATCCAGTCCTTCAACACAAACTTGGTGTTTTTTAATTTCCTCTCCCACACGTAATTTGGAGATCCAGTAACCGGAACACTCCATGCATTGAAAATAGTGGCCATAAAACCATCTATGTCAATCCACAAGGGACTGAACCAGAAAGATATGGAACCGAGGTCTTCTTCATCCTCAAGCTGCAACAAGATTGGTTTATGATCCAATGTGAGTTCTAGTAAGATGTTGGAGGAGATAATTTTGTTTTCCATTAATAAAGTACTTTGGACCAGAAATCGATCCAGTCTAGCTGAAATATTAGTTGCTCAAGTATGGTTATTACTCCAGGTGTATTGACCTCTTTTTTGTTTAAAATCAATCAGATCCCATATTGAAATGAAATGCTCCATTGTTTTGTGTATGGGGTCTCTCCCACAAACTCCACCTTTTTTCTCTTTAGGATCCAAAGTGATATTTAAATCACTAGCCACTAAAATGTTTGATAGATTGCTTGTAGCAAGAAACTCTGCCAGAGAATTCCAACATTCTCTTTTCTTTTGAGAATTAACAGGAACGTATAAATTGAAAATAGAAAGAGATATCTTACTAGAGATGTGCCTGAGCTCGGTCAATATCCAGTGCTATGTTTCAAATGAATTTTTCAATGAAAAAAGGTCCTTTGTCCATAGGGTTGGAAGTTCACCGGATGCGCCCCATGCACTCACATCCTTCCCTTCATGCTTTTTCCAAATCTTTTTGCTTAAGGAAAGAAGATTTCCCTCTTCGATTTTTGTCTCTTGGAGTAGAAGAACATCGGGGGAAGCCATTCTTAAAAGGTCTTTAATAACTTCTACTTTCGAGGAGTTTCTTAGCCCCTTGCAATTCCAAGAGACGATGTTCATTATTTATTATTGTCGGGAGGGAGAGGACCTCCTTTTGAAGGTCTAGCCTGAGTATTCCTGTTGATTGACATCTCTATAGTGGCTTGACTTCCTTGCATCTTAAGCCATTCAGGTTCTTCCTCCCGAACCTTCTTAAGAGATTTATGCCCTTTTTTTGAAGACCTATCTAGGGAATATTCATTGGATTATCCAGAGTTATCCATAGGTTTCTTTTTTTTTGCCATTTCTGCATATGTGGGATAATGTCCACCTGTAGGAGTGCCAAGATCTGGCTCAGCTGGGTCTTTGACTTCTTCTCTTGTTTGATTTTGAAATTGTGGGACTTCTCCCTCTTCAAGCACTAAGAGCAGTTGTTCTTCTGGAATGCTCAATACTTCAAAATTGTTTTGAGAGGATATTTCCTTCATAGTTGCTCCATTTTCTTTATGTTTCTGCCCGGAGGGATTGCTACCCATCCCCATTTCTCCTCTTTGTCCCTTAGTTTTGTTTCCTTGCTTTGTTGAACTAGTTTTTTGAACTTGAGTCCATTGATCTCCCTTCTCTTTGACAACTTATTCCTCAACTTTTTTCTTACATGATCTAGCAAAATGCCCACAGCGATGACAAAATCTGCATTTAAAGGGAAATTGCTCATAATCTAGCTCTTGCATGTGTGATCAATATGCTACTGTCAAATTAATAGCTTCAGGAAGCCCTACCTCCAAATCCACTTCAACACATTTTCTGGCACAAGTATATTGATCTCTTCTTTCTGCCCTATCAATATATTTCCCTAAAGTGTTTCCTATAGCTTTTAGAGACCTCGAATTCTAGCAATGGAGAGGAAGATGTGGCAACCTAACCCAAACATGAACAAAAGAAGGGGCATCTTGATTCAGATCAAAGTTCGAAGTCCATTTGTTCAAGTAGAGCCCTTGAGGACCCATGAAATATGTCTCGTTTCTAAAGATTAAATCTCTATCTGCTGAGTTTTCAAAAAAAAAGACATAGTATCCCTTACCTATCAAATTGCTGCATATGCCTTATGAGATAAGAGGTTTCCAATTCCTTTGAAACCACCCTTCGATTGCCTTGGGGGATGGCCAAAGCCCAGTGAACTAGCCAATGAGTCCCCGATCAGCTATATTTAGGGTTGTTCGACAAGGTTGTTGCGTAGGAAGATCCACCGTAAGGATATTATCAATCTTCTTGATGAAATGCTGCTGGTTCTGGTTGAGTTTCCTCTTGCTGCCTATAGCTACCAGTCTCCTAAAGGCATTCAAGATTAGGGGAAGGGGAGGAGCCCCCTCCATCCGCCATGACCTCAAAACAGAGCTGGTCTCAAGGAGGAAAGCCACCCTAGCACCCAAGGCTTGCAGCCACAAGAAACACTGAAGAAATCTTCACACAACAACTAGGGCAACTCATGAAAAAACAGAAGCAACCTTGCAAAATAGAACCTAATGCTTCTTAACCAAGATCTTCTAGATCTCCTTCACTCAGCCAATTCCTCCTTCACACACAGAGAAGAGACAAGGAGGTCAACAAAGAGTCGATCCAACCTTGTATCGAGCCAATCCACCGTACCAAAATATTCTTGGAGCAAAGTATCTTTAAATGTATGCAACTCTCGATTTCAAGATCTATAAAGAGGTTTAAAACTCCAGTTTGAAAAGTGCTTGCAAAACAAAGCTCTGCAAATTGCACCCTAGTTTAGAGATGCGATTTAAGCCAACCTTCTGACAGAAAGATCATACCAGAGTTGAGATATCTTCACTAATCCAGAGAAAAAAATTTCAAATCTTCTTGGAGTGCCAAGCCTTCTTTTAGAGAATTTTAGTTCCTAAGGTTATGTAATCTTTGACCTTTAATGGAAATTTGTTTTCTTGTTATGATTAGCGAATACTTGTATAAGGTATAGGGGTCTTGATATTAGGCACCATGTTGTTTAAAATTTAAATCTATCGTTTAGACCATAAAGCTATGAATGAATATAACATCTTTGTTTTGTTTATTTCATTTAGGGGTGTTACCGACTTTATATCAGGCTAGTTTAGGCTTTGACCTTGCACATATAGTGCTGAAACCTCGAACCTTACAAATCCTGGATTGACAATTTAATTGTCGAATTAAACATGATATATTTTTCCCAACAGTAGGCTCAAGTATGCTTGCCAAAACTTAGCTTCTTTATGCCCTGAGCTCTGATACCGGGTTGAATTTTGTAGAAATATGTTGAACTTTGATATTTAATCTTAAATGCGGAATAATTGAGTACTTGAATTCAATAGAATAATCATACATATAACCATTCGCAAATTACACAGGATGTACCCTGGGGAAAACCCTAAAAACAATGAGGACGAAAAACCCCAGCAAATCTTCTCAGTATAATAATGATAGATAGCAAATAATGTCTTTTACAATTGCATATTACTTTCGACACCCCATGTGCTAGATAAGAGAGAATCCAAACACCCTAGGTGTTAGCATTGAACAATAGAGAAGAAAGACCAACCAGATGAACTTTGCATTGTGTCCAACGCATTAATAACATGCCCAATTCAGTCTCATGCAAGATGTAGTGAATCACTGCATGTGGAATTAGGATATCGCACAAAACATAGCGAATGCTTTCTTAGGAGAATAACTCTTCTCTTTGGTTTCTTCAATCCTGCATAATACACTGCACAATGCCTTTCATCTTTGACATTATATTCATGCTCCACTGACTTCAGGATGAGCTTGAGTTCTAACTGATTGCTAGACCACTTAGTTAGGGTGCTAACTCAAGTGTTATAACTTAAGTGTTGTATTTTATCTCAAGTGTCGTCCTTTAGTTTAACTAAAGTGTCATCTTTTGGTTTAACTAAAGTGTTGTCTTTTGGTTTAACTAAAGTGTCGTCATGCAAAAACACTTTAGTTAACTAGTTCTTCTTTATTAACACTTTAGTTAACACTTAACTGAAATCATGCTCATTGATTTATTGAAGTGACCACTGCAAGTTCTCCTTAATTAACTTAAATAATCGTTATTAATATCGCTTGAGTTTAACTAATTGAGTTCTCCTTAATCAAAGTCAATCTCATGAGGAATTCGAATTCTCTTTGTTATTTACGCAACTTAGATTTATCTCTTATTTTATGTGTATGGTCCATATGTGCTAACATTAATTTATCTATCAAATTAAATTATACTAAGAAGATTTGTTCAATGTTGTGATCATATTATATTACTCTCGTTCCAAGTGGTCATATGCTAAAATAATTCACTCTAGAGGTGGCCAATCTCTATAGAAGACTTAATAGCTTATCCATCTCGAGTGACCACAGTTAGTAATAAATCACACAATATTAATGCTTCAACATGCAAAGCATCACCTCTACACATGAGGTCCATCTCAACACATGGGGATTCTACTTACACACAAGTCCTTAGCCTTGTCCAACAAGACTCTACACCATCATCACTTTGACATATCAAAGCATTCAACTCAACACATAATGATTAACCTTTTACACATAAGGCTTAGTCATTCTTGAGTCCAATTCAAGAATTTACTCCAAGTTTTTGAGTCCAACTAAGAATTTACTCCAAGTTTTTAAGTCCAACTCAGGCTCACTACGTCAACACATGAGGCCCAATTCAGATACACAAGATTGACTTAAAGAATGAGTCGTGATGTTGTAACTTTAACCAAGAAGAGCATCTACATATTCACTAGCTAAGATGTTAAGTTATTAATAGGCATTTCTTACCCTTTACGTTACGTATTGGTAACTAAGAACTAAGAAAGTATAATTAATTAGAAAAATAAAGAGCACTCTGAACACTTTGTGATTTTAGCCTATCTTCCGAAACATTTCTTCAACCATTTTTGCATGAATCCATTTCTGCAATAGAAAAGAAATTTTGACCATACGAAAAAAAAAACAAAGAAGAATCATAGAATATTTAAACAACTCTGAAATAAAGCTAACGTAAAAGATAAGTTGGCAAAGTGGTCCGAATAATTCCTTTATTAGGTGGGATGGACAATTTTTAAAAGGCGTAGAAGGGGAATATTTTGGAGACCAAGGCAAGCTTTCGCCTCGCTTGATCTTCTAATCTGGCAATCTCATCCGTCTTTAATGAGGCAGTCTTATCGCTTCTGAAGAGGAAGTTTTTACTAACTTGTCACATGCCTTTTGATTGAGGAGCTCGAGGCTCAAAACACCGATTTGCTTGACCAGGTATAGTGCGTGTAAATCCGAGAATCGAGGAAGAGGAGGAGAGGAAACATGGCAGAACTAGCTGTTGTTACCGCGCACACAGAAAAAGTGCTTTCTATGATCGCTGAAAGGCTCTTCGAAGAAGTATCGATGGTGATCAGTTTCAGAAAGGATTTCGAGTTCATTTGTGAGGAGCTCTTTGCTATTAAGTGCCTGCTAAACGAGGCAGGAGAGAAGACGAACTCCAGTTCAATGACCAATTGGATTGAGAGACTTGAGGATTTTCTGGTGGATGCTGAGGACGTAGTAGAAGATTGCGGGGTAGAAACTTGCAACCCCATCTTCCGGTTTAAGATGGGCCGCAGGATTAAGAAATTGAAGGACAGAATCAGCAACATCCATCGGAGTGCTAAATATCTAAAATAGCAGTGTCTATGGCAAGACTAAGAGGCTTCCTAATGACTCCGAATGGACCTTGCGTCTTTTGAATGAATCGGACTCCATAAGCGAATATGTCCTATTTGAGGTTAAGTTACTAAGCTTTGCCCTATCATCTGAAGCTTTGTTTTCGTTACTTTTCTGCCTTTCCCTAAATAGTTCATATATGAGTGGATTGCTGATGATGGGTTTGGGATGGATTTCAAAATGCATGATTCAGGTCTTTCAGAATCTCTGTATAGAACTAAATGTTTGTTGAACCCCAGAGAACAAACACAGATTAGAGTGCATGGGCTCAACAGGTTATTGTTATGTATTACTATGTATCTTGAATCAATGGCTGTAAGCTTTTTTAAACACAATATGAGTTGCATCTCTGTGTTAGATGTTAGGTTTAAGTCTGATTTCCATGATTAAATGCCCAGATCTATTGGGAATTATAGGCATATGAAATTTTAATTTATGTGGGACAGGGCACAAGTATCAGTTTCTGGATGTTACCCTACATGGGTATGGATATCTTCACTTTCTCTACCCTTCATAGATTTTTAATCATAAAAAAAATCGATTTTACATTAAATCAAATCACTCATCATTGTAGTGTCCAGAGATATGGAATTTCTTAGAGGTCACACAATCCTGAACCAATTTAACATCGAGGTCACATGATGCTAGATTGATTCAACCTTTGGGGAATATGCGACTGTTAAGGATTGTCTGGGATTTGACTTTTGGGGATTGTGAGACCACGAGGGTTTTCATACTACAGTAATCAAGGATTTGATCTAGAACTATCCTCCAAATGGACAGATGTGATAATCTGTCATAACCTCTGCAAATCCGGTTCATGACCACGATCTTAATTTTGACAAGGTTCCTAATGTGAGTCAAGGAGGAGCTATTAAAATTTAAAACCTTCAAACACTAGATGCAAGCCTCAAGTATTCAAAAGATTAAAATTACTCGCTGGTTTCAGTGTCAGCTAGGTTTACAGAAACCAACGTTACATTGGATTCCCTTGAGTTTTCCTTGCGATTTTGTTTCGTCTTCCTCTATCTCCACATCTATCCCTCCATCCTCTTCACTTCTTCATCTCCGCGATTATCAAAATAATGAGAGCCCCCCTCCCTTTGTCTTGCCTTCACATTTACTTTCTTCAATGGACCACCAACCACATTAACGCTTTTATAACTTTTTTAACGTGCTTATTGTTATTTCCATCCTATGTCAACTCATTAAAATTGTTATTTTGTTATATTTATTTATTTTGCACACGTCTAACATTTCCCTTGTCAAACTTTTCTTTACAAACTTTTCTATACACGTGCCATTGATTATTGAGTAACCTGATGATACACATCCCTCTAACCTCGACACACTAACAACTTAGGACATTGTTTCCAACATGGATTGAGCAATAAAAGTAGTGTTCCACACGGGCGCGTTTCCCAGGGCCAGTGATGCGCCCCTCTCGCTTCTTGTGCCCCGGGGACATGGGGGCTTCTAGCGAAATGTTTCTCATCGTCCCCAATTTGGCAAAACTTGAAGAAATGGAAAGGGGAGCTCATCCCCCTGTTTTGAAGCACCCACCGGTGAAGTGGGGGACTCCTAGGCGCTCCAATAGTAATGGTAATATTAAATTCTTAAAGTAAAAGTGAAAATACCACTTTTACTTATATTTTTAATATTACCATGAATTGTTTCAGGATGTTTGAGAGTGGTTCCAACCTCATCAGAGTTCATATGCAAAAAGTAGAATTTTAGATACCATTCAAAATTCAATAGACTTGTGCCCCAATATGTTCCTACCTAATAACCCAATATGTTCAGACAAACAACCCAATATGTGGGATATATGTTGTAATGTTCCTACCTAACAAAATAATAATAAATTAATTAATTAATTATTGACAAAAAAAATGTTGAAACCATGTACAAGGCCTCCTAAACAACCCATGGTTTTATTGTACATGGTTTAGAAGGGCCTTGCAGATGGTTTTAAAACCATGTGAAAGGCATCCTAAACAACCCATGGTTTTATTATACATGGTTTAGGAGGGCCATGCAAATGGTTTTAAAACCATGTGCAAAGCCTCTTAAACAACCCATGGTTTTTATTGTATATGGTTTAGGAGGGCCTTGCACATGGTTTTAAAACCATGTATGAGGTAGATGTTTTGAATAATAATATACTTTAATTTATTCAATACCCGAGAATCATATTAACATTATCCTAGATCCTCACTTGAAGTTATATTTAGGATAGTATTAAAATGAATGTAATCTCGTGGTTTGAAACAATTTAATGTTTGCATTTAGGATAGTATTGCAAGGTTTTAAATAAGGGTTTTTAAATTATGGGACTATGAAATATAACTATTAAAATATGGTCTTTTAATAGTTAATAATTTATAATAAAATAAATTTAAAGAAATGTATTTAAATAAGTTTTTTTTCAATTATATTTTAAATAAGGTTTTTAAAAATATAATTGAAAATATAGTCAATTTATGGAATAGTATAATATTATAATGTTTTAATAATTTGATAAGTAAAAATGTTTTTAAAAAATAAGGTTTTTAAAATATAATTGAAAATATAGTCTATTTATGGAATAGTATAATATTATAATGTTTTAATAATTATAATGTTTTAATAATTTAAATAGTAAAAAAAATTTTAAATCGTATTTTTTAGAAATATGTTTTAAACAAAAATTAATTAATTATAATTGCGAATATAATCAAATTGAAAAGTGTCATATTTGAAAATATATTGAATTTCATAACAGAATTTTATTAGCATTTCATTAACATGCAAGGTGAGTTTTTTTTGCATAGGTTTCAGTGTATGATGTATTAATATTAATGCATAAATTAGTAGCTACATTGATTGGTTCTAATGGTGCATTAATACCTTGAGAGGTTTGCACCTAGAGAGTTTGATCCCTCTCGGCGCTTGATAGAGCCTAGGATTTGGATCTACGCTGGTTGTATCCCACTTGTCGGACACAAATATGCTATGAAACGTGTTCGACATAAGTTTGGCACATGTACTGTGACAAGACATGTACCCTAAAAGTACAAGACATGCACAAAATCCATGTTGGACACATGCCCCAAAAGTGTCGCATGTTTAACACGTGTGACAAATCGGGGGACCCACGATTGAGTTAAAAGTTAAAACACAATTTGGCATTCATTTTTAACATTTTTTGCTAAGGGATAGAGCTGTAATAGGTTTGCACTATGTTACTGCTCAAACTAGCACACCTTTGCAAATCAAGGAAATGTAGACCTAGTGCTAGTGAGGAGTGAGTTGTTAAAGTTAGTGTAGTTGTGAAAGCCATTATCTGGGAGGATGGCACCCTAGTCAGTTAACTAGGGTTCTTGGTCAATCAATGAGGACAATCAACCAGGAAGAGTAAGTTCCTAGCAGATACTCTAGGGCCCCCAATAGTCTACTGGGGTTCTTGGTCTGTGAACAAGCAGGTTGATGCCATGGCAAAGTCCCTAGCATGTGTCTAGGGCCCCTATATGTCTCTAGGGTATTTTGTTCAGGGACCAAATAGTGCTGGGTCATAAGGATCAAGCAAATGCTGCAGGTTGAGACAGAGACATCTTGGTTTGGGACCAAACAGATTCTTGGTCTAGGACCAAGCAACTCTTGCAAGTATAGTCCTGGTTAGTTAACCAGGAAGATTTTGGTTAGTTAACCAATATGATGATGTGTGATGTCCTCCTCTCCTACATGGTTGAGCTAAGTTGTCTCTTCAAGGGATTGGCCACCCCTTGTTGATGTCACTAGCACTTGACCTTTAGGAGCAGTCAGGAGGACCAGAGGATCACATCATCCAGTTTGGACCTTCCTTTTATGGTGATGATAAAACTTACAATTATTGTATGGAACACTTGTGGACCACATACCTTGAGAGAGAGAAAAAATTTTGGTTGCTTCTCCTTGTGGGTTAAAGGGTTATTCTCCCACCTTGTTGGTACACCTTGGTCTTGTGGGTAAAAGGGTTGTTTTCCCACGTTGTTGGTACACCTTGACCTTGTGGGTAAAAGGGTTGTCCTCCCACTTTGTTGTGACACCTCTTGTTGACTTGGTCTTGTGTTTCCCTTATGGGTCCCAACGCCCCTCTTGAGTGTGGTACCTTAACCCTTTTGTTATGATGACTTAACCTTATTGTTTTATCTGTTATATCTTGTATTTGGAAACCCTCCTTAATGTATGATGTCTTGACCTTTGAGTAAACTCTAAGTTATTGAAAGTTTAGATGGATGATCCTTCTAGAAGACATTTCAAGGTTATAAATTCAAGCACTAGCATTCATTTGATGTGTGTCTTGGAGAAGTATCTTAGCCCTATGTATTATGTCTGATCTAGGGTTCCTGCACTTCTGTTTGAAGGTGATGTCTATGTTTTTCAATCTTCTTCTTCTTTACTTGGGCATTCTCTTGATTTGGACCATTCCTGGCTGTCGTCTTCTTTTGTGTATTGTGTGGGAGTGTCGAGTTCTATTTTTGTCCTGTTGTTGCCCTGCTAGAGGAAGTCGTGACCTTTGCTGAGCTTGCTAGGGGTTGTCGTGACCTTTGTTGAGCCTGTATAGGGGACCTGTGATCCTGCTAGAGGAAGTTGTGACCTTTGCTGAGCTTGCTAGGGGTTACTGTGGGCTTGTTTTGTGGGTTGTACCTTCACCATGACCTTGTTGAACTTGTATAGGGGACTTGTGATCCTGCTAGAGGAAGTTGTGACCTTTGTGGGATGTACCTTCACCGTGACATTGTTGAGCCTGTATAGGAGTGTCGTGAGCCCGTTGAAGGGTGTCGTTGCCTCTCTTAGCCTCTTTGAGGTTGTTGTTGCTGTGTATGATGGTGGCATTGTCTTTGTGAAGGTGCTGCTACAGGTTGAGGGTGTTAGTGTATGCTTTAAGGCTGTCTCTGCACATTAGAAGGGTGTTGTTATTTGGTTGTTGTATGACTATCCTAAAGTCTGTCATTTATTGTAGCAAGGGTTTGAGGCTACCATCCTCATTTGTACACTTGTGCACTGTTTTGGTTAGCACCTTGAGGTCTGTACTTGTCTAACCTTACTCCACAAAACTTATCTCTCTCTCTCTCAGGTATGTCCATGCCCTCAAATAAGGGCCATATTTCTTCTTTTAGCTACTTGTCTCCTAGAGACAAGGTCTAATCTGAAAGTATATTTGAGTATAATGAAGGTCTAAACCAGTATTGTTTTCTTAGTCTTGTTTAATTTATTTACTACTGCTCTACATGTTGTATTTTTGTTTTAGTTGTGTACCTCTAACACAATGATCCTTAAGGGAGTGTTAAAGTTGAAAGAGATGAAAATTATATTTGTGGTTGATTAGACTTTTACTACTGTTGCATTTTTACTTCAGTATTTTATAGTGTAAATTTCCATTAAAGTACATTTTTTACTTCAATATTTTACCGTTTAAGTTTGCATTAAAGTACAAGTTTGTTAATTTTTATAAAAACCCTAAAATTTTAACATGAGTTAAGTCCAATGTCACCATAATCTAACCTCTTCAATACTTTGGGTAACTCCAAAACCCATGGGGAGGCACTAATCAATAAAGATGCCCACAACCACCAACAAACTACAAATACCTTCCATGAAACCTTAATAGCTATGATTAGTGCCTGATTGGAGTCAAACAATATCAAATCAAGACACAATAATAATATATAAATGGAGTTATTCGCTTTATCACAAATTCCAGATAATATCACATCTTTCAAGGCAATTTCATGGCTACTTTTGGAGTTTTTGAATTTATTCACATTTTTAGGGCTTTTTTCCATCTACAAAACACTTCTATGCATACAATAAAATAAAAGACATGTAAAATTTGATAAAAAGAGGATAGTTAAAGGATAGGGTATTAGATTCTTGTCTCAAACCCTAGGGCTACGAGAAATTGAGGCTAATGTCTCTCCTCTTAAGATGACTTCCAATACTTGCAACTAGGGCAAAGCTAACATCCATCTAGGGTTGGGTAGCAAAACCCTAATTAGGGAAAATAGAGAATTCCAAGGCCCAATAGAACAATGGAGAGCTTCTTTGTAGGAAGGTCTCCTCAAGCAAGTAGACAAAATGCTAGTGAGGCTAATGTCCCTCCTTTTAAGATGGCTTCCAATACTTGCAACTAGTGGAAAGCTAGCAACCATCTAGGGTTAAGTAGCAAAACCCTAATTAGGGAAAATAGAGAATTCCAAGGCCCAATAGAACAACAGAGAGCTCCTTTGTAGGAAGGTCTCCTCAAGCAAGTAGACAAAATGCTAGCCCACAAGCCCTACCTTAGTCCAAAGCACTTCAAGAATGACGTTAAACTAGGGTTAGGAGATAAACTTACCAACATTAATCAAGAATGAGCAAGTAGATGCACCTTAGGTCACCCTTGAGCACAAGTTATCACAACTATTCTTAGCATCCATTTAGCATGTGATTATCAATCCCTAAAAATCCATGCCTTCACCTTCATGGAAGAGAGAAAAATATCCCAAGAGAAGTGTGCACTAGCTCAAATGCTCCAATAAACCAAGAGAACGATAAAATAATACATAATTTGAATCCTTGTCCATGATTTACAAATGAGTTGAGGATGTCTTATTTATATGTGACAACTCTCAACCTTTTACAAATTTGAACCTACAAGTTTAATGACAAAATATAAAATTTTGGGTTAGTGCACCCACAAACTTAGGGACTAAACCATACAATGACATAAAATAAGAATAAAAATGAGAAATTAGGCTCCACCAAGTGCAAGGTGACCTAAAAGGAGGGTGTCATGCCCCAACTAACCCCAACAGATGCTTGTCTCTCAACGCCCTCCTCTTTTAACAATGTAGGCTTCTTTAAGGAATGGTGTCACAGGTTTGAAGATCAGGAGGAGGGGTTTTCTATGAAAACAATAGGTCCAAGTGGGCAAAATGAGGTGTTGTGCTAAATCGGGTATGACAACCCTTACACGTAATCACCTCTATAAAGCAAAATATGAGTGTGGTCGTGTGTCCTCATGGACCCATCCCAAGTAGCACTGGACAACAACCCAGGGCCCAAATGGCCCAACAAGATGGGGGACTTCTACCCATCAAGAGGCAGTCAACAATGCCACTAAGCGAATACTTCTTGGCATGAAAACCAAGAGGACTTGCCATGATTTGATTAGGGGTATTTAGCCCCAGAATCAACAGTCTACATAATATAGCCCCAAAACTTTGCCCTTGCAAAAGAAAAATAAACCCCTCACTCTAGCACATTTGGAAGGAATGCTTTAGAGACTCTAGGTGTAATGCACTATATGCTAGGGAAGGGATTCAGAGGATTTGTAGGTGGATTTGCAAAACGTATTTTCTAGGCTGTTGTTTTCTTCATTTGTTCTATACTTTTCACGGCTCAATTATCAAAGGCAGCTCATAAAGGTCAAAGGAAAGGGAGAAATGTCCTTGTTGGTGTGCTCCCCTCCACCAAGTTCATCTATCTTTTATACTACTAATGCTCCATCAATTGCGAGTGGAACTGCTTCCAATCCTAAAGAAGCCTTGTTGTAGCAAGACAACAAGCTCAAGAAAAGAAACATCCATTATGGAAGTATGTAACAAGACAACAATGACTCGAGGCAAAGTTTGTTAGGGAAGGGAATGTTCTTTGGACTTATAGTTTTTCAACAATACATACAACAACACTCACTTCTGAGTTAAGGGCCATTTGTTGGCCATTGACTATGGACTTGGACCATGTGAAGGGGTGAGTGCTACCAAATGAAGATAAATGGAAAGGGAAGATAAATTTGGCTCGGGAAGGTGGTAGCAGCAAGTAGAAAACAAAAAAATGAGGATCCTCTTCCATTCTTGAGGAAATCTACTAACAGATTTCAAAGTAGGACTGCAAGTCAGCGACCAAGAAAGAGGTCAGGTCCAAGTGGCGTTCCAATGAACAAGATCTTTCAACAAGAGAGGCGAGAGGAGATTGATCTTACTATTGGGTTCTTTTTCTATCTCAACTTTATTTCATTTAATGCTGCACAATCGCCTTTGTTTTGTTGAGATGTGTCAAGATCTAGTTGAACAAGCTCCAATAGGGTATGTGCCTCCCACTTTAGAAACGCTTAGAACCACATTGTTGGTTAAGGCAAAGAAGGTGGATAAAATCCTAGAACTCATTAAATCATCATGCCCTTCATTCGATGTCAGTATTGTTTTTGATGGATGGACATATACAGCACACCATCCACTCAGGAATTCAGTGGTGTCTTCCCTAATGGACCAATCTTCTTGAAAGCGGTGAATGCTCTTGGAAAATAGAAGGATACACAATATATGGTTGACTTGTTCATTAAAAGTTATTGAAGATGTAAGTGTTGATTCTTGTGTACAAATTATCACAAAGAATGCACTTGTTTGCAAGGCTGCTGGCATGCTTGTGGAAGTTAAATATCCATAGATATTTTGTACACCTTGCATTGTTCATTCTTTGAATTTAGTACTTAAATTTATTGCTTCCGATGTGACATGGACAGGAAGTCTTATTGATGATGCACGCCATATCTGCAATTTTGTACAAAACCATACCAATGCCCTCGCAATCTATAAAAAGTATACACATCTATCACTGTTGAAAATTGCAGATTAGGTTTGCCTCCTTATTCATCATTCTTAAGAGGTGGAGGGAAGTCAAGACCGCTCTTGGTTCCATTGTTATTTCAAAGTTTGGGTCTTTTTGGAGAAAGTCAAATCAAACTTCTTCAAAGGAGGTCAAGGATACAGTGCTAGATGATTGTTGGTGGGAGAGGGTAGATCTTACCATTAAAATCATGGACCCTATCATTTCTTCGTTGAAGTTTGCAGACATGAACCAGCTTATTTTAAGAGATGTTCATGAGGGGTGCGATTCCGTGATTGGGGCAATGAAGACTGTTATTTTATAGAATGAGTACCTTGAGATAGGACATCAGCAACGACTCTACAACTATCAAATAAATTTTCAACATCATTTTAAGTAAATGGCCATACAAGGCAGAAAAAAATCTGAATCCAAATTTCACATGTCCATTCTCATTCTGTCACCATGTTTCTATTTAACTACATCTAGATAGCTTTTCAGTGGTTCTTGATAGCTTCTCAGTGATAATAGCTTCGTGGTTCACTGCTGAAGCCAACCAATGTCAAGCCATCCATGATGGTTCCATCTATATCTACACAGCTTTTCAGTGATGCTTGATAGCTTCTCAGTGATGATAGGTTCTTGGTTCACTGCTGAGGCCAACCGTTGGTCAAGCTATCCATGAAAGTTCCATTCTTGCTGTGGTCTGTGTCGCTTATATAGCCTACACCTGCACAAATTTATTGAGTCAAAACAATGAAACAATGTGAAAAAAAGGAATAATGGCTGCAAAGCAAAATATTGAAAAAAATGTCTAATAATTGGTAGGCATCAATTTTGAGTCAAACAAAGTAACTATAATATGCTTGATGTCAATAATCAAGGTGATAGAGGCCCAGGTTCCCCTTTCAAGGAATGTATTCATCAAGTGTCGGGTTTATCAACAATGTAAATGCAGCATGATTCTGGGAATTTAATTCGCGATTTCCTGTTGACAGTTACAAACCCACTTTATCTGCTCGAGAGGAACCATCCTTGTATTCCATGAAATATGTTCAACCTTGATAATTGCAATAAACAATCTTCTCAAAATGCTACCACTTATTGACTTTTTGACCTTGTGAGGATTTTAAATCAAGTACATTCAGCAAAAACAACCATGGTCAAAATCAACCACTATGAAAATATCTTTGCTTTTGGAGAGTCGAGTTCATGTTAACACAAAAGCATACATATCTGCTATGGAAATTGGATGAGTCCAACTAAATTGAAATTGCTGTGATCTCAACTTTTGGGTCTCCTCAGTGAGTCTTAAAGAGAGCTCGATATGTAATGCAGATTCAAAGATAGAGTGCTTCATATCGTTCATCTAAAGTTGATTTTCAATTTCAAATGATATCATTGGCCCTTATGTAGAAGAACTAAGTCTATAAGTATAGAACATCCCGCTCCTAACAAATTTAAACAAAGCACACGGGTATGTTTAATTATATGATTAAAATTTCTTGAAATCTTTCTCTTGGAAGAAATACAAAGCATAATCAATAGAAGCATGGTAGATGTTTTACTGCATATTTGGGCGAATCCCAAACAACAATCACAAACTTAATTCTGTGGAATCGTGTTATGCACGCACAAATTACACCTGACATCAATGGCTAAGGTTTTTGATCAAAGAATATTGAACAATCCAACTAAAAGACCAGGAAACCTGTCCGTGGGATTAAGACAACATGTTTGATCTAACCTGGTCTATTATCACAACCTGGATATAGAAACATGGCATCAATCACCACCTGGGTTTATAGTACTTTCAAATCTAGAAACTTTGGATGGACCTTTCATTCATTACAAGATAGTTTTACACCTAAAATAAAAGTAAATATGCAGAAGTGGTCCAGAGTTTCTTACCTATGTTGCATGACGTGTATCCTCTCCTTCTCTTTCACACTCTCAAAGGTGTCAGTAGGCTCGATACCAATCTCAATCTCCTTTCGAGCGAGGGTTTTTACTTGAACGATTGTACCACCCCTTGACTCAAAGGCAAGATGAAGTGGTGACACTTTCTGAATATTGTAATCTGCAAGAGATCATATGTCCTCTCGCTGATTCCCAGCAAAATAGTGTTTGTTCTGAGGGAATACCCTCCCTGCCCTGAAACAAAGAGAACAAAGTCGCCAACAAAAACCACCTACATAATCCTCATTTTCCTCCTTGGGCAAGCTTCCAAGTATTAAAACGATATACTAAACGATACACTAAGTTAATTAGTGAACAAACTTAAATCTTTTTTTTAAAGATTTTTCCATAGTTCCTCCTTGGGGTTTTGGCCCATTTTAAAATGACCTATATTATCAAAATTTTGAAACAAAAATGAGTAAATCATAATAGAACTTTACCTCATTAAAAAACAAAATACTCTTCCAAAATTGGGTATGTCCAATTTTTAACTCCCTCCTTGAAATAAATGGAATCTAATGGAGTTGTCCAACTATTCTACTTTTTAAACTTATATACAACCAAAATCAATCTTTTAAAAAAACCATTATACAACTGAATTGGATCCAAACCAGAGAATAGTGAGACAATTCTGATTTTAACTTCAAGTTGCCTTCAATAGAAATGGCAAAAAACAAAGCACCAGTCAAATGCCTTTTTACAGTACTATAACGCACGAAAGTTAGAAAATGAAAAAAAAAAAAACTAATCAGGAAATGCAAAACCATGCATATGAAATTCTAATAAAATTGTGAGTTGGAAATGCCGAAATGCAAAATCCAATTGGACGCTAGGATAAAACTAAAACTTAAAAAAAATAAAATAAAAAACAACCAGGGCTTTGCTCTTAACATTCCAAATTGCAAGTGTATTTTTAAACCAAGAAACCACCCGTAATTCCCCCTTCCTCAATCAATATTGGCACAGACTCGAGTCCATTGAGAGTGGCACGAGAATTTGCGGCGAAGATATAGATCTTAAAACTCTGGTTTTGTTTTTGGGTAAAAGACCAATGAGCACCTTGCATTGTTTTTTTTTTTAATAAAAACTAAAAAGAGAGTAATATTAAACAGGCTGTGCACAGCCATTCATTACAAAAAAACTGCAACTGAAGTATTCTTGCAGGTCTGAGAAAAAAGAAACAAAACTAGGCCAGAAGATAGACCTTAGTATGCCACAGAGAGTTCTTATATTTCGATTAATTACAGACGTAATATAAAGTTGAACAAACTGCTGATTAAGGAAGATAAAAAAAAAAAAACTGCTAAAAGACACATTAAGGATTGCCTGGGTGCCCTACGGGCTGAGTGACATATTCCTCTTCCATGTTCGGAATTGCTCCTGCTAGATTTTCATTAGCTTGGCTTCCCTGGTTCATCTGCGCCAAGCGCTGCAGATCCTCCTGAATGCGGTCTACTTTCCCCATGATTTCCTTCAGATTCATTTCATTGTCATCTATCATGGCATTGTGATTGCTAATCTGGTAAGAAGTGTAACCAACTACATCAACAAGTTTTTTTACCTCTTTAGCTGTCTCTCTGTTGTCCATAATTCCTATGGTCACCATTTCATACAAACGCCAAATGTTCACCTTCAAATCAGCAAGACCATCATTTTCCCCCGCGCAGTCCATTTCTTGGGTTTGGTGAATGTCTTGACCAAGACTGTGATTGTAAAGGCTTAGACTTGATAGTTGATTGAGCACCGAACTGGGCGGAACGAAAACTTGTCCACTGCAGACTGCAACACCAACTTCTAGAGGACAAATTATTGAGAATAGGGTTGAGTATGGAAAGTTCTTGCTGTAGGATGTCACAATCCCTTATGTTTCGACAAGAGAGATTACCTATCTAATCTTCCTCCCAGCTAGTACAGTTACAACCAAGGCTAAGAATATTACCTTCGAGGAGGAGCTGCCCGAAGAGGATATCCGTGGTCGCAGGGCCTGTAGCAAAACGCTAAAAGGACCCAGGAACGCAGCGAGATGGACAGAGACAGTTCAGGAACGTAGCCAGTGCTAGTCTCTCTTTCACGAAACCCCTTAACAAAGGCAGGGCTTCCCAAGGGAAAACCTGCGCAGAACCAAGCTGTGGGAGAATGCCTTCGTCAAAACCAGACCTGTCAACAAGCGGGTCTTCTTTCGGAGTGGCAGCATGAAGATTAACACAAAAATGGATATCAAGAAGGGCGAAGGGGTAGATGAAGCTTCTAGACGAAGCCATGGTACACTGATGAGGATGGCAAGGAGCGTGCCATCTGAGCCCGCAATTAAGCCTGAGGGGATGGCAAGTTAAGGTAGGAGGATGCATGGAGGGGTTGGAAGTGAGTGGAGGCCACATGTCTTCAAAGCAGAGTTCAAACATTAAACCATAATCCAAGCGAAAATTTAAGTTGAGACTTAGGATAGGGAATTTTTTTTTTGAGTGTGCATAATTGGCATTAGGGAATAGGTTTGGTAACAATGTCTAGATTGTTTATGCAAATATGACCTTGAGGAAGCGAGGCCCCTTGATTAGCCAAAGCGTTCGCGAGAGCATTATTTGCTCGAAGAATATGAAAAAACTCGACTCTACTAGAGAGGAGGGGAGTGATTCTGTCATACACCCTTCTGTAGTTAATGGATCCTGTGGAATAACCATTGATCATTTTGTAAATGAATTGCCTCGAGTCTCCAAATACTGCTAGCCTGGGGATAGGTATTGTGTCTGAGAGTTCTAGACCCTGCAAGAGAGCCATCCATTCAGCTTCATTATTTGTCTTATGGCCCAGCCCCCAAGCGAAGGTTTTTTCTGTTTGCCTTCGGGATCCAGTAAGATCCCCCCCGCACCTACCACCCTTGGGTTGTCTTTTGAGGCACCATCAAAGAATAAGGCAAAATAGTTTTTTTCCTGAAGCCATTTCGAAAACTCAACAGGAGTTTTCCTTATTTCCCAGGGTAGGTAGCTAGTGGGGAGTTTCGAACGAGGGATAGTAGAGTTGGACTGAGGGGAGCTCCTTTTAAGAAAAGTGCTACACCAAGAAGATACCGGCTCTAATAAATCTTTTGAGTCTGGGTAACCAATCCCTTTCGTGGCTAATTTTTTCTGATATCATGCCCACTGTTTTAGAAGCTATTTGGTTTGGAACGACTTTCTCTCCTTTAAAAATTGCTTTGTTTCTGGCCAACCATAACTGCCAGCAAAGATTCTTTGGTATGGTATTCTAGAGCTGCCTTAGAGTGGGCTTCTTATTGATATTGCCAGGGAATTGCTTATTCCAATTTACAAGGAGCTGATTGAAGGAGTCCGGAGGCCTAAATGGAGTACCAAGAGGGAGAATGGACATCCATTCTTGCTTAGAAACACTGCACTGTAGGAAAATGTGGGCCGTTGATTCTGAACCAGAGTTACATAGGGCGCATCTGGAGGGGCCTGCAATCTCTCTTTTCCTGAGATTTTCAGATATGAGCAATTTGTTGTGCACCAATAACCAAATGAAAGAGTTTACCTTGGGGATACAATCTGATTGCCAGACCTTTTTCCATATGCTTTCAGCTGCTGATGAGTCAGAGGACAACTTCTTGTATCCTTCTTTAACCGTATAATTGCCATTTTTGCCCCAACCAAGGGCATCCTATGAGGATTTACTGATCGGAGCATTGCCTTGCAGAATGGTGAAGAGGAAATTCTTCGCAGCCTCCAAATGCTCAGGGGATTGAATCGATTTTCATCCCTTCCAACTGCCATTCTGATTCTAGGATGAGAGGTCGAAGAGGGAAATAATACCATTCTCATGTGCCCATTCTGAGAACTCTCCCAATTCTAGAAACGAGGATAGTAAAGGATGCCCCAAAATCCTATGTTCCCATATCTTAATTTTTTTGTCATTTCCTAGAATCCAGTAATAATTGGTTTGAATCAGATTGAGAGAAGCTTTACATAAAATCCAAAGGGAGGTGCCCTTGCCGTCCCAAGAGCAGTTCAAGATTTTGGATCTCAGCCACTTGATGTATTTTTTCCTTATCACTTCTTTCCACCAATCTTTTTTGCCAGTAGCCAGTCTCCAAACCAATTTTGCTCCAAGCGCTTTATTCATTTGCTCTGGATCTCTAATGCCAAGTCCTCCTTTGTGTTTTGGAGCTTTGACAGTGGACCATTTTACTAGATGAAATTTTTTGTTCTACACCTTTCCTTCTTGCCAAAGAAATTTTCCGATTTCCATGCAGATATTATTTATGACGGCCTTAGGAGCAAGGATCATCGAGCTGGTATAAATGGGATATGAAGAGAGGATAGAATGAATGCGGGTTACTTTTCCAGCCAAGTTTAACCATTTGGAGCCCATCAAATGAATCTTGTTTTTGATCTTTTGTATGATAGGAGCCCACATGGTAGTTGCAAAGGCCTTTTTGGCTATGGGGATGCCCAGGTAGATGAAATTACTCTAATCATGGTTGACACGAATGTGGAGGATTTGGGATATGTCTCGAAGAGTAACCACATTGTTGTTATAGCCATAGAGCTGACACTTATCCAGGTTTGCTGCATTGCCAGAGGTACGAAGAAAAAGGTCGAGGGGCTTAAGAAAGTTTCTAGCAATTTGAGGGGAGGCACTGCCCAAGAGGATAATGTCATCAGCGAAAAGAGCATGATTAATTGGTTGGACTCCGGTTTTAAAGGAGAGGCTTGGGAGGAGTCCTCCTTCTTGAAGTTTATTAAGCTTTCTACTCAGGGAATCAACGACTAGGATGTAAAGAAAAAGAGAGAGCGGGAAGCCCTGCCTAATCTGTCCACTGGATTTGAAGAAATCGGTGGGTCTTCCATTGATTAAAGGAGCTATCCAAGGAGATTTGATGCAGGCTTGGACTTGATTAATGAAGATGGGAGGGAAACCAAACTTTTTTAACACCAGCAGAATGAAAGCATGTCTTATTGGGTCAAAGGCATTGGCTAGACCGAGCTTAATGGCCATTCCTGCTTCACCCTTCTTTGAACTGGAATGAATCGCTTCCTGAACCAAGAGGATATTATCACTAATATGGCGACTAGAGATAAACCCCCTTGGTTAGGAGAGATCAGGGAAGGGATGATTGCCTTAAGTCTGAGGGATAGGACTTTGGAAAAGATTTTATAGGAGGCATTATAGAGAGAGATTGGCCTAAATCTTTTGATTGAAGAAGGGTAATGCTCCTTAGGAATCAAGGCTAAGAAAGTGGAATTGGTGGCTCCTCCCATTTTCCCTTTAGACATCCAGGACATAAGACGCAGTAGGTCTTTTTTAATTAAAGACCAGAACATCCTATAGAATCGAATGGGGAAACCATCTGGCCAGGCTTTGTCGGGATGGAGGGTCCATATAACCTTCTTGATTTTGTCTTTAGATATAGGGGTTTCTAGGAATTGGCTATCCTCTGGGCTGATCAGAGAGGGAATATCTCTGATCATTTCCTCCATGTTTTCTTGAGAAACATCTTCTTCATTATTATAAAGATTTTCAAAAAAACCTCTTACCTCAGTGCTGATTGCCACCTGTCCCGATATAACTATGCCATCCTCCTTTTTCAGCTCCCTCATGGTGTTTCTTCTCTGCCTCTCTCTGCATTGATTTTGAAAGAATTTTGTGTTTTGATCGCCCCCCTTGAGCCAAAGGACTCTAGACCATAACCTCCAGCTTTCTCCCTCTTGCCTTAGGGTGGTTTGTAAGCGTTTTTTTTCAGCTCTATTTCTTGGAGAAGAAGATCTTTAGTTATCTCATTTTTTTCCATATCCTCTTGTAGAGATTCCATCTCTTTAATGATTTCTATTTTCTTGATAGATGGCTCCTGGAAATGGTGCTTGGCCCAAAGTTTGAGAGCAGACTTTACCATTTTGAGCTTTTGTTCCCATATGAAAGCTGGCGAGCCTGGAATGAAGCAGTGCCAGTCTTTGTAGATGATATCCCAAACCCCTTCCGATTCTAGCCATAAATGGTTAAACCTAAAGGGGAGGGGCCCCAAGTTCTCCACTTGTGGAAAGAAGAGACATGAAGGCTTATGATCCGATACCGCAGAGCACAGGAGCTTGGACTCAGGGGAGGGAAGATTCCTGAGAAGATGAGTGCTAACTAGCACACGGTCCAACCTAGCAGCTATATGCCTTGGTCCGATTCTTTTATTGCTCCAGGTGTAAACCCCAATGTGAATCCATATCCTCTAACCTTTCTCCAAAAGGATCCCTAACTTTGACTCCTCCTCTACGCTCATTTGCAGAGATAGTAACATTAAAGTCGCCAACAATGAAGCAAAGTGTCTGCTTTTTCCCTTCACATTGTTCCTCCAAGGAGTTCCAAAAGGTTTATTTCTGAGCTTGAGTCGTGGGTCCATAGATGTTCTCGACCCAGAATGCTTCCTTATTTTCCTTGTTTTCAAGTTTAACAAACAACCAATTTTTGTTTTCGATGGATGTTTGCAAAGAGAACTTCTCATTATCCCACCAAGTAAGGAGGCCACCAGAGGCTCCACTTGCACTGATAGCAAAGCCTTCTCCTTTTGGCCACATTTTTTTCATAGTTGAGAGACTGTCTTCCGCAATCTTTTTAGTCTCTTGGATAAGAAGGACGGAGTTGTATTCCATTGATTTAATTCTTTTAATCACTTCTGTTTTCTGGGAACCTCCTAATCCTTTGTAGTTCCAGGAGACCAGCCACATTATTTCTTAAGTTGATGGAGCGCCTTTTTCCTTTCCTTTTTTTCTTCTTTGGCACTGAGAAGATATTTGCTTGCCTGCATATTTTTTACCAGGAAATCAAGATTGGATTGCTTCCCAACTGCTTTTTCTCTTGAAGCTTCCTGCTCCCTTAATGTCTTGTTTGATCGCCTGCCTTTTTTGAATTGAGGTTCCTGCTCTTCATTGGAATTTTCTGAGGTTTCTTCAGAGCTTGCTTTGGCCCTGGAACGAGTGACTGAGCCTTCAGAAATGGTTGCTCCTTCCTTTCTGGCTGCTGGGTGAGTGAAGACTTCCTCCCTAGAGTCCCTTTGCTTTGGAGATGGTGCTTCTGCTGGGATCTCTTGTTCCCGGGGAATGACCTCTTCCTCATTTTCCTCCGGGGTTTCTGTCTCAAGCTCTTCATTGTCGAGGGCTTCAAACTTGTTTCTGGTTGCATTCTTTGCCGGAACATGGGGTTGCGGTGCCGAGGACAATTTAGCACTCATTTTCTTGCTTTCAACGTTCCAACCTTCTTTTTGTGTGTCTTCAAGATTAGATTTTTTTGGATAGGATTTGGTGAAATGTTCGTACTCATGACAATATTTGCATTTGAAGGGAATTTGCTCATAACCAACCATCTGAAGATGATTTCATCCTTCAATGGATAGATTAATGGCTTATGGAAGACCTTTCTCCAGATCAACCTCCACACATACTCTAGCACATGAGAACATAGGGGCTTTCGGTTCCGATTTCTCAATATATTTGCCCAGGGTATTGCCTATTGCCCGAAAGTCTTCATCGTTCCAACAGTGGAGGGGGAGGTGGGGTAGCTTAACTCAAATTGGAGCAGCCTTAAGGATGTCTTTTTTAGGGTCGAAGGAGAGATCCCATTTGTTAAGATACATACCTCTTGGACCCATAAAGTATGGGCCATTTCTAAAGATGAGATCCCGATCTTATTTTTTCTCGAAGATGAAGAAAAAATTAACATTTACAATTATTTCTCTTGGCAGTAGGTATGATAGAAAATGAGCATATTATAACTGCAATAATTATTATAAAATTATTCACACCCACTTTTTTTTTATCAGTAAGAATGAACCTTTTTATTACTTGGAATTGTAAAAAACTATTACATAATTGTTACATAACTAAGTCTTTCGGAGACACAAAATCCAAATATATACTTGTGACAAAAAAAAGAGATATATAGCAAAAGCCAAATTGAAAATCTAGACATAATTTCAGCTGCCCAACCTTTGTACAAGAGCAACATTTCTAGCTGAAAAACTAGAAAGGAAGAAGACATCCTGAAATATAGCATAATCAAAACATAGAGATGAAGCAAAGGGAGGAGGAGAAAGCTGCCAATCTTTTATTGCAGATTATGTCTCTTCTTCGTTTGATTTGCTGGTGGCTTTTTCCTTGGATTCACAATCCAAGTCTTTAGATTCCTACTGGCGCTGGAATGATAGCTCATAAAGACATATAACTTCGGTCATGTGGACCAAGTTGCGATTTGCATCCTCTTTGAACATGCTCATAGTAAGCTTGACCATGTCCCCAAAGCTTTCTCTCTTTCGCATAGCTTTGAAGAGAGTAAACTTGAGCCTCTAGTAATTCTTCATGACCACGTCAGGGCCAAGCTTGACCCTGAACTCACCCAACATTTCTTCTTCCATGGCGGAGATTGCAGTATAGATGTGTGGAGGGTTTTTCGCACAGAAGAGCGATTCCCGGTCAATATTCTCAAACACAGTCTGATGGGACATCATGATAAAAGGTCTTAGAAGGAACCAACCTTAGAGAACTTAGAGAAGAAAAAGAGAAGGACCAGAATAGAGAATTCACCTGTGGGTCTTGCAAACCTTGCTTACCAACAGAGTTTGCCGACAGGGTTGGCCAACAAAACTTGCATCTTGCTATGAGGGGATGAGGATGTCGAGTTCGACGGTCTTATTGATAAACATATTCGCACACTCGCAATGATCACTTGAGTACCGATCCATATGAACCAGAGCATGGTTGAACTGCTGTGATGAGCTCCCAAGTACCAAAGCAATGTGAACTTGAGCATGGTGAAATGAAGTTGCATGTCGTTTTCGTAGGAAAGAGTAGAGTTCTTACACGAGATTGTTTGTGAAGCATTTGTGCTGTGCATTTAAAAGAGAGAGGTTAAGAGGGAGGGCTGCCACTTCTCTTGGCACGTGCCTTGTCCTTGTCTTGCCACCCGTCTTCATTGCCTTGACCATCGGCATCCGGGGTCTTTACACCCACCTTAATAATCATTACATTAGCTTTATTTCATTCATTTACCTTAAATTGATTTTGTAAATATGCTAATTTATTAAATTAGAGAACTTTTTTTTATAAATTTTACATGGTGCATGATTTTAATGTGAAATTACTTTTTCAAATGGAAAAATAAAAATATTTTTCTAAAATAATCATTAAAATTAACAATTTACATTTATGTATGTAAATATTTGAGATAATTATAGATAAAAAAAATTATTGTGTCAATAGGCGTTTTAATTTGAGATTCTGGGTGGACTACAACCTATACTTTTCCAGTATTGCACGAAGATGATGGTAGTCGTTCGAAATTCAATTATAAACAATTATGGATAACTCATAGCTAATAAATGGATAACCAACACTATGACATGTAACTAAAAATATATGAATGCTTTTAACTAGAAAAAAGAATATATATATATATATATATTCCAAACTTATTTAGTTCCATCACTATCTCTCAAGAGTTTCATCCCTATCTCTCTGATCCAACCACAAATTATGCTGGTGTGGTAGTATACATATCTTATTTATTCAACAATCTATTTTTTAGCAATTTATATTTGGTATAGTTAATATCATTGTTTGAAAACTACTTGTTATATGTCTTGTTACCTATAGTGATGAAATATAATTTGATAATCAAATTATTTATAACAAAATCATGTTCATTTTTAAATAATGTAAGTTGATTAAAATGGTGAATACCATTAACAAAAAAAATTACATTATTTATAAAAAGTGTTTGATATGTCAATAAGTATATATAAAAGATTTAGCATAAAAATATGTACCTAAATTAATACACAAAAGATATATATATTTTTTAAATACACATAAAATATATAGCAATTGAGCTATTAATATTGTTCGACATTTTACTAATTTTATTTTGAGTCTCTAACTAAAACCCAATACAAAAATCTACTTTAATTAGACTTTTTAAAAATATTTGATTATCGAGTACACATTAATATTTATACAACTCTATTAAGAAACACTTATTCAAAATATTAAAAAAACAAAAATAAACTTTATTAAAATAAATCATACACCTAAATTAACTAAAAGCCAATGAATTATTCTATTGTTGAGTGAAGAAAACAATTTATATACAAAGAAAGCATCTAAATAAATGATATATAAAGTATCTAAATAAAATACAATATTTTTTATAATTAGTTGGATGCATAGAATCAATATGAAAACGCACTCAAAATGTGACTTATTCTCTTAAAAAACAATTTATATATAAAGATATGGTATATAAAACATCTAATAGGATGTGTAGAATCAATATGAAAACCCACTCAAGATGTGAAGAGAGAGTATATCAAGTGATTATTCTTAATCCCGAGTATATGGAAAAGAAAATAAATTAGTGAATAAATACCAAGTGAAAACAACTACACTGCATTTGTGTCTTACTAGTTCATTAGCACAAAAAGACCAAGTTAAGGGGTTGCAATACTTGCATTAGTACATATCTCATAACATAAAGGTGCTGAATACTATCTAACACTTGAACATATTCATTTCTAGTGATTTGTTTTATTGTTATGATGATCATTTTAAAACCAACTATAACAAGTTCATGTGAAACTAAAATATTGATGTAATTCAATGTTTTTTTTTTAATTAACAAAATATGAAATCTACTTCTTTCAAATGGTGCAACATGGGTGCCCTTTGTTGAGCTTGGGAAAGAATCCCGACACCTTTGTTTATTGTAGATTGTTTCATCGTATTGCTCTAAACATGCTAGATTAATGTTTATGTTTAACTATATAGTGCTTGCATGCAATAACATATAATGGAGAATAATGTAAAATAATATAGTTTTGAAAGTAATGTGTGAGCTTGAGGGTAACTTGTGGACACAAGTAGCTTATCATATGGATATAGTTAGTTACTTATACCTAATTGCACAACTAAAGCTCTCAAGCTCAATTGAATGAGAGTTATGTATTTATTTATTTGCAAAATAATATGTTTATCAAGTTAATACTACTATATTGTGTGTTGTTTCTTATATGTTCATGGTTAGCACACCACTAAGAATAATATAGCACCTTCTTAGATTATTTATTGTTGGAATAATATCTAAATGATAGGCTTAAGAGTAGGGATTAGTTTATTGTGATTCTACTCAAGATAGCATAAGAGGTTTGAGATCCTTAGTTATATGATCCTAGTTTTGGTTTATTAAGATCTCTCACCTATATATGTAAGTGATTTTATATGCAATAGACAAATTGGTTTTACCGTATATTTGTGTGCTAGCCTTTATGCTCTGCACTTCCTCCTCTCTGATGTCTAAATTGGTATCAGAGCTGGAGCGACTTGTCGTGAGAGCCCTTTGTGGCCTGTTGAGAAGCTCTCTGTGGCCTGCTGTGAGAGCCCTCTGTGCCCTGTTGTGAAGTCCCATTGAGGCGCACTGTGACTGTGTTGTACGAGGATACCATTATCGCTGAGTGAGGGGCCGCTGCTGTGAAGAGTTGTTACCACTGCGAGGCCGTGAAAGTTGTAAGGCTCGTGTTGAAGGGCGTGAAGTAACTGGTTTAAAGGATTGCCCATTGATCCAGATCGCTGCAACACAATCGCCAATCGTGCATTGAAGTAGCCGTCGTTGCTGTGAGGGCTGTCTGAAGCTGTCGGTGTGTGAAGTCATGCATTTGAGGTTGAATGTGTAAAGAGGATCCCGCACTTCTAGAAGAAAGTCGTCGATTTGATTGCTTGAAGGAGGATGCAAAGAGGCAGCGGACGCGAGTGTGAAGGGGAAGGCTGAAGGATGTTGAGAAGGTGTAATAGAACCCGTTGTTGTTTGAGGATTTTGGCGTGGAGGTAAAGGAGGAGCCACAATTTCTCCCATCCGCGTGAATGAGGAGTCATGACTTGAATTGTTGCATGTACCATCTGGAACATTGCTGAGAAGAGTTATTGAATCCAGGATTATTTGCTAAGAGGGTCTCACTGTGTAGCAGATCTTCATTTTGTTCTTGATTTTTCGTTCCATCGAAGGAACCATGTGCACAAAGAGGATATCTCTGCCTCTTGTGAATGTAAGGACATTGCTACTTAATTGATCTCCGTGGAAGTGTGGCAACACACCGGAAGTGTGGGGGCCACGATTGGTAGCAGCGTTGAAGCTTGAAGAGAAGGCACCCCAGGAGGCCCGTGTGAGAAAGACCTCTGTCGTTGAAGACGATAACCAACAAGGTTGTTGTGATTCGTGAATTCTTGTTTAATTTGGGAGACAAAGACTTGAAGGATCAGCTGTTGAGGAGCTTGGAGATTCATGAGACCATCTTGAGATGAATATGCATGATTTTCATTTGTTGTGTGAATGCAATGCTGCACTAAAAATTGAATCTGAGCCTAGATACGATGAGGAATGTCTTACTAAAGAAGACCAGATTTTAATTAAGCTGGAAATGATAATGATAGATAATTGGTTGGCTGGAGTTGCAGCAGTTGAAGCAAAAATAGTTGATTTTTATGCAGAATTGAAGAAAATTGCAGATTGGCTTGCAAAGCCATAGGATGATGAAAATGATGTCTATGTTTTTTTATGGAGAATACACCACGTTTGCATATGTTGAAGAATTTGATAATACTGAAGTTAGTTTTGAAATGGAATTCTCTATTGAAGAAAAAAATGTTGAAGATGAAGCCTCTAATGAGATGAAGAAGCTGCCCAATAGTACAGGAAAAACTAAGAGAATAAACAATGCATATTATTTTCATTTTGAATTTGGAGCTTATGATGTGAATGAACAATCTGAGGAAAATCCATGGAGGCTTAATAACAGAATCTCCAAAGGTGATTGTGTTACACCTACAATGATGAAAAGAAAGCCAAAGGTCAAGTTGATGCGAAAAACGAGGATTGAAGAGTACAAGGTTTGGATCCCTAAGAAAAAGAAAAAGAAATTGTTAGTGTTTGCTGATTTTTAAGCCTATAGTTACATGCATATTATTTATTGTGATCCATTTCTCCAATAAGGGGGGATGTTGGAATAATGTCGAAATGATAGGCTTAAGAGTAGGGATTAGTTTGTCGTGAGTCTACTCAAGATAACATAAGAGGTTTTAGATCCAAAGCTATAGATTCCTAGTTTTGGTTTGTTAAGATATCTGAACTATATATGTAAGTAATTTCATATGCAATAGACAGATTGGTTTTACCATATCTTAGTGTGTTTGTGCGAGCCTTTGTGCTCTGTGCTTCCTCCTCTATGATTTCTAAATTTAGAAATCATAGAGGAGGAAGCGCAGAGCACAAAGGCTCGCACAAACACACTAAGATATGGTAAAACCAATCTGTCTATTGCATATGAAATTACTTTCATATATAGTTGAGAGATCTTAACGAACCAAAACTAGGATCCTATAACTAAGGATCTGAAACCTCTTATGCTATCTTGAGTAGACTCACAATAAGCTAATCCCTACTATTAAGCCTATCATTTCGACATTATTCCAACATCCCCCCTTATTGGAGAAAGGGATCACAATATATAATATGCCTGTAAATATATGATTACAAATCAACAAACACTTTAACAATTTTTTTCCTTAGGGATCCAAACCTTGTACTCTTCAATCCTCCTTTTTCGCTTCAGCTTGACTTTTGGCTTGCTTTTCATCATTGTAGGTTTAACACGATCACCTTTGTAGCTTCCATTATTAAGCCTCCATGGATTTTCCTTAGATTGTTGATTCACATCATGAGCTCCAAATTCAAAATGAAAATAATATGCATTGTCTATTCTCTTAGTTTTTCCTCTACTATTGGGCAGCTTCTTCATTTCATTAGAGGCTTCATCTTCAACAATTTTTCTGTCAATAGAGAATTCCATTTCAAAACCAACTTCAGTATCATCAAATTCTTCAACATCTGCAAACATGGTGTATTCTCCATAAAAAAACATAGACATCATTTTCATCATCCTATGGCTATGCAAGCCAATCTGCAATGTACTTCAATTTTGCATAAAAATCAACTATTTTAGCTTCAATTGCTACAACTCTGACCAAAAAGTTATCTATCATTATCATTTTCAACTTAATTAAAATCTGGTCTTCTTTAGTAATACATTCCTCATCATATATGGTCTTCTTTAGTAATTCAAATTTTACTGCAACATTGCATTCACACAACAGATGAAAATCATGCATATTCATCTCCAGATGGTATCATGAATCTCCAAGCTCCTCAAATGCCAATCCTTCCAAGCCTACAGAAATCCACAACAACCTTGTTGGTTATCGTCTTCAACAACATGGGTCTTTCTCACACAGGCCTCCTGGGGTTCCTTCTCTTCTCGCTTCAAAGCTGCTACCAATCACAACCCCCACACTTTCGTTGTGTTGCCACACTTCCACGAAGATCAATTGAGCAACGATGTCCTTACATTCACAAGAGGAAGATATATCCTCTCTATGCACAGGGTTCCTTCGATGGTGGCTCCTACAAGAACAAAAACTCAAGAACAAAATGAAGATCTGCTACACAGTGAGACCCTCTAAGCAAATAATTCTTAATTCAATAACTCTTCTTAGCAATGTTCCAGATGGTACATGCAACAATTCAAGTCGTGACTCCTTCACGCAGATGGGAGCAATTGTGGCTCCTCCTTTACCTCCATGCCAGAATCCTCAAACAGCAACGGTTTATCTTACACCTTCTCAACAACCTTCAGCCTTTAGGCTCACAACTTCAACAACAAGAATCCTTCACACTCATGTCCGCTGCCTCTTCACGTCCTCCTTCAAGCAATCAAACCGACGACTTTCTTCTGGAAGTGGGGATCCTCCTTTACACATTTAACCTCCAATGCATGACTTCACACATCGACATCATCCGACAAGCCTCATAGCAGCGACGAATCCTTCAATGCACTATTGGTGGTTGTGCTGCAACGATATGGATCAATGGGCAGTCCTTAAAACCAATTACTTCACGCCCTTCAACACAGGCCTTACAACTTTCACGGCCTCACAACAACAACTCTTCACAGCAATGACCCCTCACTCAACGATAATGGTATCCTCACTTACACAACACAATCACATCGCGCCTCAATGGGATTTCACAACAAGCTGCAGAGGGCTCTCACAGCAGGCCACAAAGGGCTTCTCAACAGGCCACGAAGGGCTCTCACAGCAAGTCGCTCTAGCTCTGATATAAATTTATAAATCAAGGGAGAAGTGCAGAGCACGAAGGCTCATAGAAACACACCGAGATATGGTAAAACCAATCTATCTATTGCATATGAAATTACTTACATATATAGTTGAGAGATCTTAACAAACCAAAACTAGGATCCTATAACTAAGGATCTCCAACCTCTTATGCTCTCTTGGGTAGATTCACGATAAACTAATCCCTGCTCTTAAGCCTATCATTTCGACACTATTCAACATTTACCTGTTATATTTTGATGCACATATATGGAGTAATTTTCAAAATAGGGTAAATATCAATCAACAAAATAATGAGATGAATAACATTAATTATCATATAATCAAATCGTTTTTGAAAAAATTACTTTACTTGTATTTCTTTAAAACTAATAATGAATATTAATAGTAGTTAATGAGTATATAATAACCCATATAAAATTTTAAAATCTAGCCTTTCCAAAATAAATTGGAATTTGAAAAACATTTTACCATTAAACGAAGATTTTAAACAGATATCCAAATGTTTTTGAGAAATGACTTGTTTTTCCCTATAACTAACATTGAACATTTACATTTTAGGGTTAACCTTGGCTCGAGAATGAGTAAGGATGTAAGTGGTTTCGTGCACATGGTTTTAGTGGCCCTTGGTTTCTTGTTATTGTAATGTGCCAAAGTGAGCAGGAGAGATGTTCTTGGCGTCCTTGTCCTCGTTGGCCAAGGACCAATAATTAATCTATTATTGATGGTTGGTTTTTCTGTTTTCCAAGGTAAGTCTAGTATTGCTATTGTGATTGGTATCACGTCAACTGAATTTTAAAATAAAAATTTGATATATAATTACAGAAATGTGTTTTACAATTTAGCTAATTTAAAATTAAATTTTATATATTCTTGATTTTATAATTTTTATTTGTACTAAAGTCAATTGAATTTTACTACTAATATATTATCATGTAGATATATTTTTGGAGCGAACAATGTAACAAACCTGACACACCTCACATATTAGATGATATTTTTTTTACAAATATATATTTTTGGAGCGGACAATGTGATAGACAAGAGACATGTAGAAAGCGCCTCTTGGTGCAATAATATAGCACCATCTTAGGGTTATTTACATGTTCTATTTTGATGCACATTTATGGAGTAATTGCTAATTTGTTTTGCAAGGTTAGACTTAGCTCATTGGTCATGCACACACCATAGTTAGTGAGGCTCTATTATTGTAAACAATGGTGTTGGTTAATCATGTGTCCATTAACTTATTTTAAAACTAAACTAAACTAAATTAAAATAAAATAAATTTTATTTTTAATGTAATCTAAAGATTAAATTAAAAATTAAAATAGTTTACAAGATTAAACCTAAATTAAACTATAACCAACGTCTAAAAAACATTAATTAGAAATTAAAACCAAATCCAATTTGAAACCTAAACTTAAAACTTTAAGATTAGCTACATTCTACAAAGGGACCATTCTATATTTATTGGAATGAAAAGATAAATATCTTCTCAGGCATCGCTAATGTCCTGAAAATGAGCCAAGGATGGCTTGAAACGTCGGCATCAATTTCTCACCCACCACAGACTCTCCACAAGATGTCGTGAACTTCTACTGTTTATTCTCAACGTGACATTTATGTTAGTTCTAAAATAAAATTAACTTATTTTAGAACTAAACTAAATTACAATAAAATTAAAACTAAAATCAAAGTTAAGATATAAACATTAAAGAAAAATGAACATTAGTCTAGTACATGGGAGCTCCAAGAAACGAGGAGGAAGGTTTTACGGTGTTTTTTTACAGGTGGGCAAGGTTTTGATGGACGATGATGGCGGACGAAGGGGGGGGGGGGTGTCTCTGCCGCCCACCCCCCAGCAGCAGCGAATATGAAAATTGGTGAGATCCTAATCAATCTGTCTGAACGGATGATTACGGGTACAATGGGAACAGACCGTAATCCTGGGCAATGTATGCCAAAAGCATCTGCAATTCCTTCCATGGTGGTTAGATCTTCGAACCTAAGAGATCGAATCTAGTTTATGTCGGACCATGCCCTAATTGGTAAATTTATGTGAATTCAGCCATCCGAGAAAGCATTGATATGGTGGATTAATTCATCTTGAAAACCGAAGGCGCATTTTGATCTCCATTTGGGCTCAAAGGGATTTTTCACTATCTCATTTATCAATCTAGAGTGTTATAACTGATTTTACCACACATGGTTGATCACATATTTATGGCCTTCCTTGTCCCTCTGCATACTCCCTAGACCCCATGGATTTATATTATACTTTGATGTTCCAAGATCATCTCTAAAAAACACCTATTTATTTCTATACGTGACTTTTAAACCCATACTCGCGTGTACATGCGGCTTTTGACCTCAAACCCGTGTACATCAGGATGTGTGCATAAATCTAAATATTTTTGGATTTTTCCTCATATGAGTCCGAAGACCTTGACTCTTGGCCTTCCATATGCCTTGTGATCGCTCGGATTCGACCCTCTATTACTCTTTTGGAGTGCTATATAAGGAACCCCTTGGATACATTGAAGAGGAGGAATTGAAGAGCGAAGAAACTATAGTCCATTGTTGCCTCAGTTTGCTTATACTTGAGTCTGCATCCCTTTGTCCCTTTGGAGAACTTTGTGTTCTTCCCAAGCTTGCCTTCGCTTTGTGAGCTTGTTATCGAGAGATGGAGGATTGAGGTGGTGGAGGCCCAGGTGGAGGACTCGATTTTTCCGGTTCGTAGACGTGCCGACATAGGTTGTCACTATTGTAAACTCTGATTTTATTAACAGAAATATCTTTTCCTCTCCAATTATGTGCATTTGAATATGAATGTTGAATCCATGGATGCATTTAATTTCTTATACATTGTTGAATATGTATGCTAGAGTAGGTCTAACATAGAGCATTCTTGTCTTGTTTGCTATTGTTGAGAGCAAATTGCTAATGCAAGCGTGAATTGGAAAAGCTCAACGAGGATTTACTTCAACCGTTCGGAACAAGGTACGATTCGGTATCCATTAGTGTTACATGTTTGGTTTCTCTTGCATATTGGGAAAGATTGATTTCTGGTGTCAAGTTGCCTGTTGTGGTACGAGCCCGTTTTGAATGCAATTTGACCGTGTCTTCGACTCGTTCGTGTCTATTTAAGGTATCATGTCTAAACTGGCATATAGGTTGAAGTTTCACATCTGCTTGCATTTCGCATGACCTTATGACCGTTTCATCTTATCCTTGGGTACGAACCCATTCCATAGTGTCACGAAACCTTCATGTTGCTCTTAGAAGTGACAGTATGCAAATGGTAGAGCTTTCCTATATATGGGTACCATAGTTAGATCCTATGTTGCATTTGGTGCCCATGCTGACATTTCTCCTTTAGGTTGTGGGAGTCCCTTTTTAGTCTTGCCATGTCTTTAAGCAAAAGCTTCATACTCCTCTTGAACTTTAAGCTGACCCATTCCCCCGAGACTCCCTTGTATCATATCAAGTTGTAATTGTATTTTCATGAGGTTTGCTTGCCTTCTTGAGCTTTATGCCAATTCCCTGACTTTGAGTTATCAACCATATAGCTCGATCTTGTCTCATGTCTAGCCAAGCAAAGCCTTTTACATATCTTTTGCAGCTTGATCACCCCTTTAACCGGGAGGAGACCTTCCCCCGAGTGTCTTTATCCTGCACATATCTCCTTGCATTGAGCATATGCATGTTCCATTGCTTGGAACTAGTTTGCTTGTTTCCTAACATTTGTCTCTTCCTAGATTTGTACTATAAAGCACTTTTATTATTTTTCAAGCTTTTCAAAATATCAGAAAAAGTCCAAAAAAAATAAAAAAAATAAAAAGCCGGACATGAAAAGTTGTTATCTTTGGCAGCAGTCGAGTCGTGTCGCTTTCGAATAGAGCACTGTATATCACATATGTTGGTTGAGTTATTAGTTTGACTTTAGGAGTTGCACTCGTTATTCTGAGTTTATCTCCACCGATTGGTTAAGCTTCCAGTCCCTATGGAGCCTCTGTTGATGCCTCCCATGTCACAGAGATGTCTTAGTTTTCATATCGAGTCCATGCTTCCTACCTTGAGTCACCATTCACCTTATGCTCTTGTTCGAAGAAAGTTGAATCCTAAGTCGACCATTCCTCAGTTATCTTGACTTTGCATGTCGGCCATTCCCATTACTATTACTGGTTCGTGCACATATTGTTCGAGTTCTTCCACATTATACAACATTGCTGAGTACCTCATGTTGGTTGATGGGGGATGTCTTAATGCCCTCCTTCCAGCGGATTCCATTCCATCGACTTCAGATCATTTATTCCAGAATAGGAGTCTAGAGTCCTTTGAGTACCTTGACACTTACAATCATCAGTGGTAGGTTCTCTCGCCATCGACAGTTTTGGGAATACATCAATGTCCCCTAATCGATGGATTCTTCCAAGTGTTCGATCTCAACACATCTATTCACACTTGTTAGATTGCACTCGGTACCTTGATTCCCATTTTCATTATCGGTGAGTGATCTCGCGTTTGTTAACAGTATACATTAATGACTGGTAATCAAACGATGGTCTACTATGTTCGACCTTGACACATCTATTTGCATAGTAGGACTTGTACTTGTAGCGGTTCGTGTACAAGACCTTCCAGCTTGGTGGCATTCCATGAATGCTACTGCCTTGATCGTGTTAGTGTTCATGAGATATCAGCTCTCGTGATTTGATTTCAGTGTATATTAGATATCTTCATCCACTATGGAGATTTTGATCCGGTGTATATCTTCAGCCATTATGGAGATCTTGATCTATTGTGTATCTTCATCCACTTTGGAGATTCCGATCTATTGTATATTGTATGTGGCGATGACCACATATGTCACATTTTGTATAGCATGCCTATTCATGGCCATTGTACTCTTATGTATCCGAGACAGCTATATGTATTTGTAGTCACATGCAGAGATTGATTATTGTATTGTACTGATGAGTGGCTGGTTCTTCCATCCGGGTCTTCATTACTCCACTTCTGGGATGGATTTTATAATGTATTTTGGCCATCATGTCACCCCTCTAACCTCACACATTAGGGGGAATATGTTATAGCTATTTTACCACACATGGTTGATCACATGTTTATGGCCTTCCATGTCCCTCTGCAGGCTCCTTAGACCCCATGGACTTATATTATACTTTTATGTTCCAAGATCATCCCTAAAAAACACCTGTTTATTGCTATACGTGACTTTTAAACCCATACTCACGTGTACACATGAATTTTGACCTCAAACTCGCGTACATCGGGATGTGTGCATAAATCCAAATATTTTTGGAGTTTTCCTCATATGGGTCCGAAGATCCTGACTCGTGGCCTTCCATATGCCTTGTGATCACTCGGATTCGACCCTCCATTACCCTTTTGAAGTGCTATATAAGGAACCCCTTGGATACATTGAAGAGGAGGAATTGAAGAGCAAAGAAACTATAGTCCATTGTTGCCTCAGTTTGCTTATACTTGAGTTTGCATCACTTTGTCCCTTTGGAGCACTTTGTGTTCTTACCAAGCTTTTGTTTGCTTTGTGAGCTTTCTATCGAGAGATGGGGGATTGAGGTGGTGGAGGCCCAGGTGGAGGACTCGGTTTCTCCGGTTCGTAGGTGTGCTGACATAGGTTGTCAGTATTGCAATCTCTGATTTTATTAATAGAAATATATTTTCCTATCCAATTATGTGCATTTGAATATGAATGTTGAATCCATGGATGTATTTAATTGCTTATACATTGTTCAGTATATATGCTAGAGTAGGTCTAACACATTATTATAGAGCATGCTTGTCTTATTTGTTGTTGTTGAGAGTAAATTTCTAATGCAAGCGTGAATTGGAAAAGCTCAACAGAGATCTACTTCAACCGTCCAAAACAAGATACGATTCGATATCCCTTAGTGTTAAATGTTTGGTTTCTATTGCATATTGGGAAATATTGATTTCTGGTGTCAAGATGTCTGTTGTGGTACCCCTAAAGCCATAGGAAGTTTCTCTCCATAACATGGAGGATAGGAACCGTATCTTGGATGGAGGTCCTTATTTTTGTTACTCTGCTAGTCTTCTTATGGCCCTGGAAAGAGAAATTTTGTTCAAAACATGAAGACATGCGAATTGCCCCTATCTAGATTGGGATGTACTCTCTTCCCAGTGAGTATTGGGACCCAGAAATACTGGAAGATCTGGAAAATTGTTTAGGGAAGTTCATCAAGATCTCTGAACAAAAACATATTCAACGGTATACTGCTTATGCTCGAATTTGTGCTTACATGGACCTATCTAAGGCACTACCGGAGGATATTAGGATGATATTGAATGATGAGGATTCAATGCAAAACCTGGACTATGAACAAATTCTCTTTAGATGTCCCATATGTCATGAATACAGTCACTTATTTAGAGAATGTCCTTTGAATGAACCGAAACAGAAGCAAGGAAAGGAAGGAGATCGAGCTGATTCAGGTTTTACAAAAGTTGCATCTTGAAAGAGGGGAAGCGGAAAGCAGGAACATCAAGAAATTCATAAGAAAATTTCTACCTCAAACCCTTTTGGAGTTTTGGAAAATAATGAGGGAGAGACCCCGAAAACAAGGAGCGCCATGAACAAGGTCCCCAACTTGGAGGATGAAAATACTGACCAGAATGGTGTTAAAAAACAGCTCTGGGAAATAATAACAAAGATGAAAATATGGGGCAGTAATCCGAGGAGGAAGTCGAGGATATGGAAATAGGGGAATTGGATTTGGAAGGGATTGAAAAAGCTTATATAGAGAATGGTACATTCCCCAAGAACAAGTTAGCCTCCTTAAAAAATCCATTTTGAAATCTAGAGCCTCTAAACTACTGGAATCAACTCGAGATCCCAGAAAGAAACCAAAAAGAAAGTTGAGGAGCAGGGTAGGAAGACCGGTTGCAAAACAAACAAATAGAGGGTTGCAGATGTAGGAAGGAGGTTGGTTGAGTCAGGTCAATACCTGACAATCAAATCTGCCCTAGGGCTGTAGGTTTCCCCAATGAAGCTCCTACCTTGGAATATTTGAGGCTTAAATAGCCCGGGAAAGATTAAAATTCAGAGTAAAAAGATAAGAAGACAAACTCGACAATTGTCTTCTTGCAAGAAACAAAGTGTTTAGTAGATCAAATCCACAAGATTAAGGGAAAAATATGGGCGATATGTGAAAGTATGGGGAGAGATGCAAGAGGTTTTTCTGGTGGGCTAAGTATCCTTTGGGATCCATCTTGGGTTAACTTAAGTGGGTTTCAAGGGAATCAGAACTCGCTCACAACAAATTTTAGGGTGGTGTGTTTTCCTATCACTGGGATGGTGGCGAAAGTCTATGGGCCGCAAAAAACTCGGGATAAATGGGGTTTTCTTGGTTCTCTCAGAAGTCTGAGTGAAAGCTCTCCAAGTGACCACTGGGTGGTGGGATGTGATTTTAATCTAATCACTTCTTTGGAGGAAAAAAGGGGTGGAAGACATTGTTTGGAGGAAGAATGTGATCTTTTCAAAGAAACCATAGAGGACCTCGGTTTGGTGGACATCACTCCAGGGGAAGGTTGGTTCACATGGAATAATAAAAGTTTTGGGGACCGCCATATTGCCCCAAGATTGGAGAGATTTTTAGCTACATAATCAATAATAGATTTGGGAAGTGAAATCCATAGTGCAACTCTCCCGGGGAGGGGTTTTGATCATTGTCCAATTGAACTTATGTGGAGTGGACTAGGATCACAGTTTAAGAAACCGTTCCATTTTGAACAATTTTGGTTGGAGAATACGGACTTTGCAGAAAAAATTAAATCCTGGTGGGGAGAAATGCGTGAAGGTCAGATGCATAGTATGTACAATTTCTAGCAGAACTTGAAGGGTTTGAAATCCAAGATCAATAAGTGGAATAAGGAGGAGTTTGGGAATATTTTCCTTAAAAATAAACTACTAGAAGTTTGCCTCTAGGAGATTTAGACTATTGGGATCAATGAAGGATATTTTATGGCATTGAAAGAGGAAGAGCGAATACTGGAAGCCAAGCTAAAAGAAAGGAAGAAACAGGAGGAAATTCTATGGTGGCAAAAATCTAGAATAAAATCGCTCCAAGAAGGAGAAAAGAAAACCAAGTTTTTTCACCACTATGTTATCCAAAACAGATTTCAAAATAAAATCTATTCACTTAAAAATGTCAGGGGAGAAAGGGTGGATATAAGGGAAGACATTGATGCCATCCTAGACTCCCATTTCTCGAAGATTTTAAGAGATCCTAAGAGGGATCGCTTAGAGGAAATAGAAGATATTACAAGAGGTATCCCGACTTTGCTCTCCAATGAACAAAATCAATTACTAATGAAGATCATCACTTTACAAGAGGTTCAAGAAGCGGGTTTTCAAATGAAGGCAGGAACCTCTTTGGGATTGGATGGTCTTACAGTCAATTTTTTTCACCATTTCTGGGAGATGGTTAAGATGGATGTTTGGCGAATAGTGGAAGACTCCATGATGTTGGGCTGCATTCTTCCTACTCTGAATGCCACCTTCCTAACCCTAATACCCAAATGTGAAGGAGCGGATGCCTCAAACAAATTTATGCCTATCATCTTGTGTAATGTCAGCTACAAAATTATTACTAAAGTAATAGCTAATCAACTGAAACCCATTCTGCCAACTCTTATATCTCCGGAGCAATTAGGTTTTGTGGAAGGAAGACAGATAGCAGCTGGGATTATTTTGGTTCAAGAAATCTTACACTCTCTAAAAAGCAAAAAAACCCAAGTATGTTGGTCAAATTAGATATTACAAAAGCTTATGACAAATTAAATTGGCAATTTATTAGGAAAATGATTGAAGCTTTTGGTTTTAATCAGAATTGGGTTAACTGGATTATGAATCTGGTTTCTTTAGCTTTTTTTCTCTATTCTTGTAAATGGGGTTACCTCTGGAATCATTAAAACCTCAAGGGGCATTCGACAAGGGGATACCTTGTCGTCGTTTTTGTTTATTCTCGTGGCTGAAGGCTTGGGAAGATCTATTTCGGCCCTAAGAGATAGTAACTCAATAAAAGGTTTAAGGGGGACCACTGGCGGGGAAAGACAAACCCACCAACAATTTGTCGATGATACCATGCTAATGGGTCATCCCTCTGTTCAGGAGGCTGGTAGTTTCAAACATTGTCTGGAACTTTTTGGCCGTGCATCAGGATTAGAGGTGAATGAACAAAAATCTCAGGTTTTCTTTTTTAACACTCATAGGGTTACTCGCCACAATATCTGTTGAATCCCACGATTTAAGGAAATTTCCCTTCCATCCAAATACTTGGGTACTCCCCTCATCAACTCCATTGCTAAAAAGGGCTCCTGGATTGATTTGCTTGATAATATTAAGAAACGCTTGTGAATTTGGATGTTGAGACCTCTAAACATGGCTTGTCGCTTGGTTCTGGTTAATTATGTTCCCCAAGCCATGCCGACTTATATGTGTTCCTCTATGATGGCTCCAAAAACCATTCTGAGGGATTTACAGAATATTCAATGAAAATTTCTATGGAGCGGAACCCAGGATCCTCATATATGGGCCTTGGTCAAATGGGACGTTGTTTGCACTCCCAAATCGCTAGGTGGGCTGGGGATTCGAGATCCAGAGAAGGAAAGCATCGTGGCTGGGGCGAAACTCTTGTGGCGTTGGGTAACTCACACCCAGGAACCCTCGGCCAAATTATGCCATGAAAAATATGTGGAAGGTTGGGAAGCTCGATATTTGATTTGGTTCTCTGGGGATAAAACTGGGTCGCACATTTGGCGAACGACTTGGTAAGGGCGAAGCTTGGTTCAGGACCACGGTTTTTGGGAGGTCCGAAATGGAAATACAACGAGGATTTGGGAGGATCCATGCCAAACAACTCCTGCCTCTATGGAGGGAAGGGGTGTGCCATCTGGTTCAATAGGAATGTAGAGCCAGAGGCATTTCTAGAGTTAAAGATCTCTGGGGGGACCAAGAACCCCTAAACCCTTATCGCATCTGGGCTCCTCAAACCTGGTTGGACGGGTTAGGTCCAAGGGAAGAAGTTGATTTCCTGGAAGAGGAACTAAATAACCACAGAATTAGATGGCATCAGGGTAATGATAAACTTTGTTGGGGATACTCTCAGAAAGGTGTCTTCTCTTTAACAGAAGCCTATACTATTTTGATTCACAATGATCAAGACCAGGAGGACAAAACCTGGAGCACATTATGGGAGAAGAGGGTCTGGCCAAAGATTTCATTTTTTTGCTTGCTGGTGCATAGAAAAATAATTTTAATGGGATAAAACTTACAAAAATGAGGAATGGTCGGACCTTACCGACGCCCCCTGTGTGAATAAGCGAAGCATACTTCCACACATCTGCTTGACTCCTGCAATTTCTCTTCTGCTCTCTAGTACCGTGGAGCGATGACATTCCATTGTTTAGCTAGGTTATAACATAATCCGGTCAGGTCTATGATCGAATGGCCAAAAAAACCCTTCCAAATCGTATTCTTAACTGTCTTTGTGAAATCTTCCCTCTGTTTCTGATGTGGGAAATATGGCATGAATGTAACTCTAGAATCTTTAGGAGAAGCCTAGTGTGATTAGCGAAGTCTGGGATGGTATTACCAGTAAACTAAATGAAACTGTTCTTCTGGGAAATTGGGAGAATACGAACTGGAAACCGACTGGTATTGAGAGGCATATTATGAATGACTGGGAATTCAGGGACATTCCGACAACTCTAAAGGAAACAACCGCGAAACCTCGAACCTTGCTAACTCCTGATAGATGGCTCCCTCCTCCTCAGTGTCTGTCCAAACTGAATTTCGATGGGCCTTATAAGGGTAATCCATGCCCGACGAGGTATGGTTTTATCATTTGAGACCAGTGGGGGGATATGCAAGGTTTCAGATATGGATTTTTTGGCAGGGAGACCAACAATACGACGAATATTGAGGGTTTGCTGCAGGGTTTGGAGTGGGGTATGGAGAAATTTAGCATTTCGATGGTCGTGGAAGGCGACTCACAATTGTTCATAAACATGGCTACAAAGTTGCAACGTGGCACCCAGAGTGTAAAGGTGGTCGCCTCATGGCGTTTGGAAGGTGTAACACCCTGGTTTTGACCCCGTTTGCATTAAATATACATGATACATATATTGTAAATAATCATGGTGCGGAGCTAAAGGAAAAGGCCCCACCATGGATTTGATTATGTTATGTTTCAGATAGAAATTGTCACCGATGGTATATCGAGACATGCGGCATATATATTAAATTGTGGCATCATGTAACTATGCATTTTTAATTAAATAACCCAACTAGCTATGTTCTCTGCAACTAAATTGAGAAGGGGCATGATTCCTAAGGATAAGGAGGGGGAACGCTAAAGCTTGAGCCATGGGGGGGATAAAGCCATGTGTCACCTTGTTTAATTTCTCACCTTCCCTTGCCTCATCAAACGACCATCTTAATTGTTCTGCTGATGGTTGGAGTTATTAATGCTGGCAGTGGACTGTGGCAGGACTGCCATGCCTTGCCCACACGCACACTTCACTGGGCTGACCAATACGCTGGTAGGAAAACCACTACGCCCACGCCTGCACTCTCTCCACGACGCGATTGCGGACCGTTTTGCCCGCTCTCCCCACCGTCAACTGTTCGTTTCCTCATGCAAGGTGGAGTTAAATGGGATTACAATCCATTATGTGGGGGTTGGTTCGTTCTCCTCTGTTCCACAGATTGTTGGCTTGCGAGTTGGTTCTTCCCTCTTTAAGGGGACGGTAGTCTGCGGTGTGTCCATCCTCCTGTTCATGCATAGAGTTTGTGTCTTTTCCACCTTTGGAAACCTGTGTAACGTTCTGTTACTCCATCGTGGAATCGTGGTTGTGTTTCCTTCCACAGTTTTGTTGGCTGCGTCTTATTTCCTCACACAGATTGGGAGTCTGTTCCTTTCCATTTTCTGAGAGTAAGTTCTCCAGCGATTGCAGTGGGGATTGTGTGCTATGAGTGCATGGTTGTTCATGGGTTGTTGTTGCCACGATTGTTGGATTTCTTTTTCCCCTGTGTTTTGGCTTCTGTAGGTTGCTGTGGGATCGTCTTGGCCACAATAGGGCCAAGAACGATCCAGGAAGTTGTTTCTTACCCTGTTAAAGCTGTAATAGCTGTTTTACTGCATGCACACAGTGGTTTTGTCCTTGGACTGCATTAGAGCGATGAATGAGGGCCTGAGGTGCTTGATAAACCTAATGGGTTGAGAACCACACAGACATAGTTACTGAGCTGGCTTTCTTCTCCACAACCCCTGAATAGCACTAGAAGGGAGATCAAGGTCTGAGGGACTGCGTTACAGAGAAGGGACTGATTTCCTTGTGTTGGGTTTGTGTGGGTGTTCTAGAAGCCAGGCTGGCTCTGGTGTTGGTGTCTGTAGCTCTTCAATGAGCTCACTAGCTTAGCATTTAGCCTTTCCCAGCTGCTAGATGGCCTGATAAACCCAACTTTGTTGGCTTGGCTGATCTGATGTTCACCTGATAAACCCAACTATGTTGGCTTGGCTGAACTGTGTACCCTTGTGGTGTTATTATCCTTGGCTATGTGTAAGCCTGTTAGTTCCTTATTCCATGGGGAGTCATGCCCGGCTCGGGGGTGGCAGCGTTGCTGAGAGATTAAGGAGCACACGGGCCTATGGTTGGGTGGAACGTTGCAGTGACGTAGCTGGTTGCGGAACAAGTTCTTAATAAGATAAGTATTCTTACCTAAATTGTGTCTGCAATCATATTTATCGTTGATGAATGATGATATACATGTTAAATGCTGATCTGTATATGCATGAGTGTTGATTGATATGTTTTGCTTCCATTGTGTATATGAATGATTATGCTTGGTAATATGTTTTATGTTTTTAAGTATCATGCTTCAACATTATACATATGCATCTTCATGTTCATGGGGCTAGATGCCCATATGTTGGAGTGTAGTAGCGTCCTCTTGCCCGGTCGGAGGGTCGGAGACGTTACAGTGTGGTATCAGAGCTCTGGTTGCAGCATGGGTCTGAATGGGCCGCGAAGATGTAGTGATAGAGCTTATGTTGCAGCATTTAGGCCTTAGAGGGCCATGAAAGAACAATTAATAGAGGCAGGTTGCCTACTGCTTAGAAGAAACCAGGAGAAATGGTGAATCACAGGAAAATTCATAAATTTTTCTAAGTGCCAGAATCATCGGCTCATCGGAACACTTAGTGAGAAGTTCTTCCTATGCAACGGAAGACTTAGTCTGAAGACCACTCGACGCCAAGGAAATTTGGAAAAATTTGGCGAAGTAATGGAATCATTGGCAATCGGCGATGATTAGTTGATCTCATCACCGACGCTCAGTTGATCATGTTGCCGATGTGGCAAAAGTTTGGTGACTATGTCGGAAGGAATTAGTGGTTCAAGAACCGCCATTACAGAAGCCTAGTGCACTAATCCTCTGACAGTTAGAGGTTCCACTTGCCGATGCCATTTCAGCCGCCGATCGGGAATTGTTAGTTGATGCGGCGATGGATAAGGGAAGATGGAGCCAACAGAGTCGGCGGAAAAGAAGACTAAAGAGGAAAATTTGAAATTTTTTCTAAGTTGTAGAATTATCGGCCATCGACGAATATTAGTTGATGACGTCACCGATGAGCATCGGAAGAAGTTAGATGATCTTGCGCTGCCATTGTGGATGGCTAGACGACTATGCTTCCGACGGGTAGAGCCTCCACCCATCGATGACGCAAAGAATAGTCGCTCTAACCCTCGACGAAGTCGTGAGCTGCGGAAGACAGAGAAAGAGTGTGGGCCGCCATTGCAGAAGCCGAAAGGACTAACCCCCCGATGCCCGGTACGTCCGACCGCCGATGCAGCGGATTAGTGGGTTTACCCACCAACGAAGTTCGGACTGTCAGACCATTATGGACCTGATTAGAATTTTTTTTTTGAAGTGTATAAGATCATCGGAAAATTATTAAGGATCAGGCCACTGATCGAAAGGAATTGAGGGATTGTAGTAGTCTAAAGCACTATCCACCCGATGGATGGTAGGTTCAGTAGCCGATAGATGTCCGCGGACAACCATAGTAAGATTACTTTCCATTGTTGCGGCTGCTCAAGGGACTGTGCACCTGATGAACAGTCAGTTTTCTCGCTGATGCAGATCGAAAGTTTAGTTGGTTTGCCACTGAAACGCCTAAACGAAATAAGCAAATGGACCGACGATGAACTAGGTGTTTTCACCACCGAAGTGTTGGAAAGACAGTTGGGAGGAGGTCTGATTGGACCAAAGGAAATTTTGGAGTTTTTCAAAGAGATTTTCTCAGCAAATTTTAACTATTTTTCAGGGAAAATTTTTAGCAGACTGTCAGTGGATTACAGGGTTGAAGAGAGAAAATTTTGTGTTTTAGCAAAATTATTGTTTTATGAAATTTTAGAAGAGGAAGGTAGGTAGTTTTGATTTATATTAATAATATGCATCTAACAGTTTGCTACTAACACATTTGCAGAATTATAGACCACTTCCAAGAGCAGTATTCCAGGTAGAACAGAGTGGTAAAGCAAGAGGTGGTTCAATCATGAGAACCCATGATGGGTATGATGCTCGGGATTCCTACGAGCGTGCGAGAGATGCCATGGGAGAAAATGTCCAAAATGGAAATGATGTCATAGAGTCTAATGGAAAGAGATTCCAAGAGACACCGTCCGAGGTTGCAGCCACCATGAGAAGCTTGATTAAAGCCTAGAAAGAGCAGCATCAGTTGAATGTTGCAATGTTGAAGAGTTTGACAGATTTGCAGAGAAATATAGATTCTGGATGAGGTACATCAAAACTGGAAGGTAGTAAGAGCAGCACTAGGAGAAGGATAAGGACTTCTAGTGGACCATATAATTTTGAAGAATCCAGTGGAGATACAAGTTCATCTTCTCATTAGAGGAAAAGAAGAAGGCACCATAGGGATCGCTCTCGAGATGAATTTAGGAAAGCTAAACCTCCTACATTTGATGGTGAGATAAAGACATGACAAGAAGTTGAAGCTTGGATTCTTGGGATAAAGAAATACTTCCAAGTACAGGATTATTCAGGAAACATGAAGGCAAGAGTTGTCATATTCAATCTGAATGGAAGAGCATCCATTTGGTGGGAACACTTCAAACAAGTAAAGAAGATCAGTGAAAGGAAACTGAAGTGGAAACAGTTCAAGAAGTATTTCAGGCAGAAATACCTCTCTAACAGGTATTATGATGATAAGATTAAGGAGTTCCATGAGCTGATATTGAGACAATAGACCATGGATGAAAATGCAAATAAGTTCTTGGAATTGTTGAGGTATGTCCGGTACATCAAAGATGAAAAAGTGAAGATCCAGCAGTTTCTGAGTGGATTGCCTCAAGCCTACAAAGATAGAATTGAGTTTTATGAACCAAGAACTCTTTAAGAAGCGATAAGGAAGGCTAAGTATTGCTATGAACAAAGAAAAGGTAAACCTGATTACCATAAGGCATGGAAGGACACAAAAAAAAAAAGTTTGACCAAAGGAGGAAAGGTTTCAAACCTTCTAGATTCAGGAATCAGCAGAAGCAGCCATCCCAAGCTCGAGTAATCTAGTTAGAGTGATGGGTGGAAAGCCTAAAGAGTCACATCAGAATAAAGGTCCACTCAAATGTTGGAAATGTGAAGGACCCCACTTGCGCAGATATTGTCCACTTGAGAATGAAAGTGCAAGGCCAGTTTATAACATACGGGAAGCAGAAACAGTGGGTCAAGTAGCAAGGGTAGTCTCTAAAATTTATGCAGCACTGGAGGACCACTAGGAAGATCACCAATCAACTGTGGTTGAAGTTGCAGGTAAGATTGTTGAACAATCTGTTTCTATTTTGATTGACCCTGGTTCTACTCACAGTTATATCACTCCTAGGGTAGTGGAGATTTGTGCTTTTGAGAAGGTAAAGCATGGAAAATCTTGGTTAGTTCAGCTAGCCACTGGGACTAAGCGAAAAGTCAATGAAGTGGTAGAGAAATGTCCATTGGTCATGAATGGATTGATCACTTGTGTGGATCTGAATGTTCTACCGCTTGGTTCCTATGATGTTCTCAATGGAATGGATTGGTTAGAATCCCACAGAGTGAAGCTTGACTATTACAACAAGACTTTTGAATGCACAGATGAAGAAGGAAACCCAGTAGTGGTGAAAGGTATTCCAAAGGTGATTTCAGTAAGACAGGTTTCAGCATTGCAGTTGAAGAAGTTCTGTAGGAAAGGTTGCCAGTTGTATGCAGCTCATATTCTGGAACCAACAGGAGATGAGACTCTTAGGTTGTAGGACTATCAGGTGTTACAAGAATTCAAGGATGTGTTTCTTGATGAGATTCCAGGGCTTCTTCCAAAAAGGGACGTTGATTTCACCATTGAACTTGTGCCAGGAGAAGCACCAGTATCCAAGACACCCTACAGGATGAGTATACCGAAGATGCTAGAGTTGAAAATGCAACTGCAAGAGTTGTTGGAAAAGAAGTATATCCGACCGAGTGTGTCTCCTTGGAGAGCACCGGTTCTGTTTGTGAAGAAGAAAGATGGTACCCTCAGGTTGTGTATTGATTACAGATAGTTGAACAAGGTTACTATGAAGAATAAATATCCTTTGCCTAGGATTGATGACCTCTTTGATCAAATGAGAGGAGAAAAGGTATTTTCCAAGATTGATTTGAGGTCTAGTTACCATCAAGTGAGAATCAAGGACGAAGACATTCATAAGACAGCCTTCAGCACAAGGTATGGACATTATGAGTTTGTAGTGGTACCATTTGGTCTCACAAATGCACCGACTACATTTATGTGCCTTATGAACGACGTCTTCAATAAGTATTTGGACAAGTTTGTTCTTGTTTTTCTTGATGACATTCTTGTTTATTCTAAGAATGAGGAAGAACATGAAGAGCATTTGAGATTGACATTGCAATTGCTCAGGGAGCATCAGCTGTATGCACAACTGAGCAAGTGTGACTTCTACAGAGATATTTGGGTCACATTATCTCAGAAGAGGGTATATCTGTGGACCCTGAGAAGATTGAAGCCATTATGAATTGGCCTACTCCAAGAAATGTGACAGATGCAAGATCTTTTATGGGATTTGCAGGATACTGTAGGAGATTCATTGAGGGATTTTCCAAGGTTGCACATGCCATCACTTCTTTGCAAAAGAAGGGAGTAAAGTTCGAATGGACTTCAAAATGTGAAGAAATCTTCCAGCGGTTGAAGAATCTTCTCACCAGTGCACTAGTGTTGAAGGTTGCAGATCCAGAGAAATATTTTGTGGTATGTATCGATGCATGCGGACAAGGGCTTGGAGGAGTCCTTATGTGAGAAAACCACGTGATATGTTACGAGTCAAGAAAGCTAAAGGAACATGAGAAGAACTATGCCACGCATGATCTAGAGCTTGCAGCCATAGTACATGCTCTCAAGATGTGGAGACATTACTTGATGGGTAGAATATTTGAGCTCAGGACCGACCATTGTGGTATGAAGTATTTGTTTGATTAGCCTACTTTGAATGCTAGGAAAGCGAGATGGCTGGAATTTCTATGTGAGTTTGATTTTGAAATCAAGCACATAAAAGGAAAAGAGAACAAGGTAGCTGATGCACTCAGCAGGAAGGTACAGGAAATGCATGTGGCATCTCTTAGTATTTTCCAATTAGATTTGAGGCAGCAGATTGCTAATCATGTTGCCAGAGATGAATTGTATGAGCAGGTAAAAGACAAATTGCAGCAGCAAAGTCTTGAGAAGAGGTATGAGGGATAAAACTTGGAAGAAGATAGACTTCTCACTTATAAAGGCATAATTTGTATTCCGGATGTAGCAGATTTGAGGAGAGTTGTTATGGATGAAATCCATCAAGCTCCGTATTCTGGTCACGCAGGGTACCAGAAGACAATTGCTACAGCTAGAAAGCAGTACTTTTGGCCAGGGATGAAAAAGGGCATGGCTGAGTACATTTCAAGGTGCATGAAATGTCAACAGGTAAAGGTTGAGAATCAACATCCAGCAGGTCTATTGCAGCCTTTGCCAGTTCTGGAATGGAAATGGGAAGTTATTTCCATGGATTTTATTACAGGCTTGTCGATGACTTGGAGACAACATGATTCCATCATGGTTGTGGTAGACAAGTTGACAAAAGAAACACATTTTATACCGGTGAAGTCTACACATAAGACGGATGACATTGCAAAGATATTCATGAAGGATATTTTCAAATTGCATGGGTTGCCGAAAGCAATAGTCTCTGATAGAGATGTCAAGTTTACTTCCAATTTTTGGAAGGGGTTGTTTGCAGATTTGGGTACAAAGGTAAAATTCAGCACTGCATACCATCCTCAGACAGATGGGCAAACATAAAGAGTGAATCAGGTGCTTGAAGATATTCTTCGCATGTATGTGATGGACAAACTAACCAAGTGGGAAGATTACTTACACTTGGTAGAGTTTGCTTATAACAATGGACAGCAAGCATCCTTGGGGATGAGTCCGTATGAAGCTTTGTATGGAAGAAGGTGTAGGACACCAGTGACTTAGGATAACCCAGTGAATAGAGTTGTGCTTGGTCCAGAGTTGCTCAAGGAAATGGAGCAAGAGGTTGTAAAGATCAGGAAGAATCTGAAAGCAGCACAAAACAGACAGAAAAGCTATGTAGATAAGCATAGGATGAAAAGAGAATTCAGTGTTGGGGATCATGTTTACCTCAGAGTGAAAGCAAAGAAGAGTTCTTTGAAGCTTGGAAGTCGTGCCAAGCTATCACCTAGATATTGTGGGTCATTTGAAGTGCTTGAAAGAATAGGGCCTGTTGCATATAGACTTGCATTTCCTGCTAGTACTAGAGCTCATAATGTTTTTCATGTTTCTTTGCTTAAGAAATATGTACATGATCCTAACCATGTGATAAATTGGGATGTGATTTAGGTGGAACCCAAGGGAGAGTTCCAAATTGAGCCAATGCGCATCCTTGACAGGAAGGTCACAATGCTTCGGAACCAAGACATAGGGCAAGTGAAGGTGCAATGGGATCATTACAGACCTGAAGAGGCTACGTGGGAGATGGAGGATGCCATGTGATTGGCACATCCATTTTTGTTCAATTCTGCGGAACACTGAGGCGATACCAGTGTAGCATTTTGTTCAATTTTGTAAAGCACTGAGGACAGTGCTATTGAAGGGGGAGGGGAATCTAACACCCCGGTTTTGACCCCATTTGCATTAAATATACATGATACATATATTGTAAATAATCATGGTGCGGAGCTAAAGGCAAAGGCCCCACCATGGATTTGATTATGTTATGTTTCGGATAGAAATTGTCACCGATGGTATATCGGGACATGCGGCATACATATTAAATTGTGGGATCATGTAACTATCCATTTTTAATTAAATAACCCAACCAACTATGTTCTCTAAAAATAAATTGAGAAGGGGCATGATTCCTAAGGATAAGGAGGGTGAACGCTAAACCTTGAGCCATGGGGGGGATAAATCCATGTGTCACCTTCCCTTGCCTCATCAAACGACCATCTTAGTTGTTCTGCTGATGGTTGGCGTTGTTAATGTTGGCAGTGGAGTGTGGCAGGACTACCATGCCTTGCCCACATGCACACTCCACTAGGCTGACCGATACGCTGGCAAGAAAACCACTACGCCCATGCATGCACTCTCTCCACGACGAGATTGCGGACCGTTCTGCCCACTCTCCCCACCTTCGACTATTTGTTTCCTCATGCAGGGCGAAGTTAAATGGGATTACAATCCATTGTGTGGGGGTTGGTTCGTTCTCCTCTATTCCACAGATTGCTAGCTTGCGAGTTGGTTCTTCCCTCTCTCAGGGAACGGTAGTCTGTGGTGTGTCCATCCTCCTGTTCACGCATAAAGTTTGTGTCTTTTCCACCTTTGGCAGCCTGTGTAACATTTTGTTACTCCATCGTGGAATCGTGGTTGTGTTTCCTTCCACAGTTTTGTTGGCTACGTCTTATTTCCTCACACACAGATTGGGAGTCTGTTCCTTTCCATTTTCTGAGAGTAAGTTCTCCAGTGATTGCAGTGGGGATTGTGTGCTGTGAGTGCACGGTTGTTCGTGGGCTATTGTTGCCACAATTGCTGGACTATGTTTTCCTTTGTGTTTTGGCTTCTGTAGGTTGCTGTGGGATCGTCTTGGCCATGATAGGGCCAAGAACAATCCAGGAAGTTGTTTTTTCCCCTATTAAAGCTGTACTAGCTGTTTTACTGCATGCACACAGTGGTTTTGTCCTTGGACTGCATTGGAGTGGTGAATGAGGGCTTGAGGTGCTTGATAAACCTGGTGGGTTGAGAAACACACAGACAAAGATACTGAGCTGGCTTTCTTCTCCACAACCCCTGAATAGCACTAGAAGGGAGATCAGGGTCTAGGGGACTACGTTGCAGAGAAGGGACTGATTTCCTTGTGTTGGGTGTGTGTGGGTGTTCTAGAAGCCAAGCTGGCTTTGGTGTTGGTGTCTGTAGCTCTTCAATGAGCTCACCAGCTTAGCATTTAGCCTTTCCCAGCTCCTGGATGGCCTGATAAACCCAACTTGGTTGGCTTGGCTGATCTGATGTTCGATTGATAAACCCAACTGTGTTGGCTTGGATGAAATGTGTACCCTTGTGGTGTTGCTATCCTTGGATATGTGTAAGCCTGTTAGTTCCTTATTCCTTGGGGAATCATGCCTGGCTCGGGGGTGGCAGCGTTGCTGAGAGATTAAGGAGCACGTGGGCCTATGGTTGGGTGGAACGTTACAGTGACGTAGCTGGTTGTGGAACAAGTTCTTAATAAGATAAGTATTCTTACCTAACTTGTGTCTGCAATCATATTTACCGTTGATGAATGATGATATACATGTTAAATCCTTATCTGTATATGCAACAGTGTTGATTGATATGTTTTGCTTCCATTTTTTATATGAATGATTATGCTTTGTAATATATTTTATGTTTTTAAGTATCATGCTTCAGCATTATACATATGCATCTTCATGTTCATGGGGCTAGATGCCCGTATGTTGGAGTGTAGTAGCATCCTCTTGCCCGATCGAAGGGTTGGGGACGTTACAGAAGGTCAGGTGGAGATCCTACGTAACCTACTATAAATGGGTTAGCGGTCCGATTCTCCCACATCATGAGGGGCGATAACAAGATGGTTGAAATCTTAGCCAACCTAGGAGTTAACACACATAGAATGGTTAGGGCGAAGGACTAGGAAATGATCCACGATGGGATGGACCACGGCAGATGTAAGTTCCTTGAGATGCAGTATAAGGCTAACCTCCAGGTGGTTGTCTGAAAGGGACACCATGCATGTGCAGGATCATGCTAGCACATGGAGTTGCATGGTGGCGATCTTTTATATTAAGTATTGACTAGACACCCCATTAATATCATCTGGTGCGGTTATACGATTTAAGCTCAGTCAACGGTGGGAGGTACAAAGGCATATGAAGTATGTAAGCGGAAAGGTTAAATACATCATTGGAAAGATTTGTTTATGATCTGGAGATGGGAAAGGTATCATCATATTTTGGCGTGTGATCATAATGACGACGATAAGGATTGAGCTATTTAGCAGGATGCAAGGTGGTAGAGAGAACGACATGTTTTTGCTGTGTGTTTTCTCTCACGCTCTTGGTGCTAAACTTTGGTGTTTGTCGAATTGTGCTAGTTGGATTAATATGGAAGGTGGTAAGAGGAAAGGTAAACGATCGACCGATCAACCAGAGGCCCATGAGCGAGTGTTGAGGGAACAACGTCAAGCTCTATGGGAATCACGTATCTATGAGCTCAAACTGCATTTGGAAATCCAGAACCTCATTGTGGAAACGGAAAAGAACCTGTGCCAAGAGTTAGATCGTGAAAAGTTGAGGGAGGAATGCAAGAAGGCAGAGGATTGGGTCCTGGACCTGGGCCATACGGTTGGCCTTGTAAGTCTGTATGAAAAAATGGTTGCGGTCTACTGGTTGATGAAAAATCTAGTCGGTCGGGCAGACTGGGATAGGAAAAATGCCGATAAGGGGGATAATGCTCAGGATTCTTGGAAATTATCTATCTTTGCTATTTTCCAGCATGTGGAAGCATAATTTTACTTCCTTATCTTCGGCATGGGATTTCAGTATCCGCCTTCTCCTCCTCCTAGAGTGCCGAAGCCAGAATTTCCAAGCACCAGTCAAGGTGGTGGGAAGGATTTGACTTATATTTTATTATAATATTTGTGTTATTGCTCGTCTAGAATGGTTTTGGTTTCAGTCCTTATATGTGTCTTTCTATTTGTTATCTAGAAGCGCCATAATGTCTACTATAATGGTGTATGGGGCTGATTATCGTATGCTTATTAAATGTTTTTTATCGAAAGATGGCTTGTAGCTTTGTTTTGTCTTGGAATTGCATGAAGGATGTTTTGTCCTGGAAGGGCTTGAAGGTTGTTGGCATGATCATGTAGGCATGGGGTTTGAGGGGTTTTGAGTCTGTAACTTCCTAGTTTGATGGGCATTGAGTCTGGGGGCATGGGAGGATTTTTTGGCTAGTAAATTTTGGAAGAAGGGACTTTGCGATTATCAATCATATATCAATGATCGGCTATGTAGTGATGTTTGTAAGGACTTTCTTTGATGTTAATATAATGTTAATATTTTTACTTACAAAAAAAACATATAAACATTAAAAACAATGAACATTAAATTATCTATTATTGTTAAATTCTTAAGAACTAATCCTTAAATTGAATTAAAATCAGCTAATGTAATATAAAGATCAAATTAAAAATTAAAATAGTATACAAGATTAAACCTAAATTAAACTATAACCAATATCTAAAAATTGTTAATTAGAAATTAAAACCAAATCCAATTTGAAACCTAAACCTAAAACCCTAAGGTTGGATATAGTCTACAAAGAGATTGTTCTATATTTATTGAAATGAAAAGATAAAGATCTTCTCAGTCATCACTAATGTCCTGAAGATAAGCCAAATGGATTGAAACGTCGAAACCAATTTCTCACCCATCACATGCTTTCCACAAGATGTCATGTTTCCATTATTATACTACGACTATAATGCACATAACATTAGCTATGTTGTTAAAAGAATGCTAGTTCAAGCAACATATGGTCTATATGTCACCTTGTTGAGTTAGATCAATGTCATGTCCCCACATTTTCATCACCAAAGTGTTGACCATGCCAAAACTCCTAGGGGTTCCAAGTGACATTAATTACTCTAGCCTAGGGAATTTTGTCAAAAAATTATTTATGAGGATTATACTTAGTTTTATTTTTATTTATTAATTAATTAATGTGCAAATAATATGTGGAATTAAGATTTCCATGTCAGGAGGGTGAAATGGGAAAGCCAACTTGCCAAGGCAGAGAATTAGAAACTGTATAACAAAAGTAATTAGATAGAAACAAATGAAAGTGATAAAATCCAAAGAAAAGAAGCCAGTCACAAAAGCAGGAAAGCCAAGAAAAGCTGTCATAAGAAAAATAACAACAATGGAACAAAGGAGGGCGCAGTTTCCCTTTTGGAGTTCAGTCACAAAATCAGGAAATCCAAGAAAAGTTGTCATAAGGAAAATAACAACTCTGGGTCAAGGGAAGCGCAGTTTCCAAATGGGATGAAGGATACAAGAATGGATGCGTCTTTGAGGACTCAAACTTGCTAAAATTCTCAAGGAGGGCACATTGATGGTTAGGGTTAGGGCTTCTAAGTGGATGACTTGCTCTCACATGTCACCTATTACCTATACCTGCTCAACAAGTCACCCAGGGATCTATTTAAAGGAAAAGTGAGCTCCTTTACTCAGTTTGGCTATTGATTTATTTGTGTTTATGTGAAGCATAACTTCTACTGAGTGTTGTGCGTCAGACCTTTGGGAGATGTGCCCCAAATCCTTCCTTCCCATCTCTTATTGCTCATTTTCTTTATCTTTGCATGTGTTGGAGCACTCATGAAAAACACCATAGTCATGTCATACATCTATGGCATCCATTCTCTTCAGTGAAATTGAGCTCCAATGAAGTGAAATCTTCACCTACGCTCACATCCATCTTGATGTCAGATTTGGGCCTCGTGCCCACTGTTTTGAGTCTCATTTTGGGAGTGGTCAGTCCTCCAACTTTGTTTTTATGTGCATCAGTCCATAGAATCTATTAATATATCTGTAATATTGTTATCATTATATCCAATAAGCTAACATGTCCACTTTCCCATGAATGAGCTTTAAATGTGTCTTTAAATGAGGGTTTTGATGAGTTTGATGCTATGATAAATGAGTAAAGGCCATGAGTATGAGTCTAAATGATGTAATGTGTCCATTAAAGCTGTATTAATATTTGTAAAATTCCATTATCAGGTCTGATATATTTCTGACATGAATTTCATACATTTTGGTACACCTATTCTAGATGGCTAGTTAAGAATTACTAGTTTTACAGTTTTATTAATTTCGGGAATTTTGTTTATCTGAATGAAATTATGTAACATGTTGCATTCTTTTTATTGAACCCTATGTCCATACAAACTTTCATACTGAAATTTAGTTGAGGCCGTACACTGTTTGGGCAGCCTCCACTACACAGGACTTCCCCAGACCAAAATTGCGAAAATTTCCCAACTTCTCCCAAACAACCCCAAGTATTTCTTAAACTGTTATGATCTATATGAAACACCATTGGTTTAATTTTAAATGTATGATAACATCTCTATTTATTTCCTCAAGCCTCTAGTTGAAACGATCTGAAAGAATCTTCCTAGTTTCACGGTTGGGTGACCTACAAGCGTGGGAGTAAGTTTCAACATAGCTGACTCTGAAACCTAAACAGCCCCCGATCTAAATGTGTTAGGGAAGATGATTTATCTGTCCTGAAATTTTCATTGGTTTCTTTCCTTTTCTCGCTTCCCTATTCATAAATTTACCAGCAAAACACCCTTATCTTCCTAGTCCAAAAAATTGTCTAGTTGAGTAAATAGTTTTTATTTCAAAACTTTATTAAATTATCTACGGAGTCAATATTCTGATCTGACTATCATATCATGAATATTATAGTGGTATAGAGAACTTTCCTTGGCTCCTTCTGTGGAAATAAGGCTCTCTGTTGACTAACATTGTAGATCACAAGTCAAGTTGTAGCCATGAGGCTCCTACCAATGATTGAAGAAGACCTTGAGCAGTATGAGGAAGAAGGATATGAAGAGACCTCATGCAGTACCTGGTAGATGCAGTAGGAATTATATGGATGATTTCTAGCCATCATCTTATGATCAATCTCTTTTTCAAAAATATACAAGCATCCATGGCCAAATGTTTAGTGGAGGGAACCCTAAGGAACCCTTTGATTATTCCATGGAATACTATGCTCTGAAAGAAGAGATAAGGGAGGTATTGTCTTTTTGAGAATACTGCACTCTTGAGATACAAAAGATATTCATACATCCCTACTATGGGACAAACATGAGAAGGATTGCACACATGGTTGATGAAGTGTGCAAGGAAGTGGAAACTAGGAGGTTTCCACCTGGAGCCAAAAGAGGAGGAAAAAGGGAATATTCATCAAAGCCATATGCTTGTCCAAACAATAAGAGAATGTTTCAATTTTTTTCAAACATAAATTCTAGTGACCATCTTGATAAAGAAGCCTCAAGTTCCTTGAAGGAGAAGAGAAATGAAGCAAAGACAGAGATCCATGAAGGGAGTGCAAATCACCAAAAGGTGGTTTCATAAGACGAGAATTGATAGCCGGAAAAGAGGATCTTAGGGTGATGGCTGATAAAGTGGATCTCAAGGAGATGGCTAATAAATAGGATCTTACGGAGATGGCCATAAAAGAGGATCTCGAATTTATGAAAAATAAAAAATTGAATATGATAAGGTTTGGCCTTCCTCATAATTAATATCTTAAAGAAGAGGAGAAGGGGAAAACGAGGGACTTATCCCAATCACAAAGTTAGAAAATTGAAAAATGATTGGAGAATAAAAAGTTCAAGTCCTCGACACTTGATTATTCGTCACATCATCATGGGTTCAACTCTAGACCAAGGAAATACTTCATTCCCAAGATCGACATGAGAAGTTTTGATCATAATGATCCAACAACATGGACATTTCAGATGGAGCAATTCTTCAATCTTCACCAAGTTCCAACTTTACAAAAGGTAATTGTTGCATCCTTATATTTAGAACCTAATCAATTTGTCTTGTACAAATTTATTTGTGGCCATAAGAAGGACTCCATTATCTATTGGTCTATATTTAAAAAATAATTGATATCACATTATGAGGATATTCATAGTAACACCTTCTTTATCTAATTGATAATCTCAAGCAAAATGGTCCAGTTGCATAGAAAATTAAGCAGTTTTAGAAGTTGAGTCTTAGACTGAAGAAAATTCCTGATGATAAGTTGTTGGATCTCTTTATGGGAAATCTAAAGGAGAGCATTCAATATGAGGTACCCCTCTTTGAACCTAAATAATTGGAGAATTATTTTAGTTTGGAATGGAAATTTGAAACTAAAAATATGGATTCTAAAAGGGCTATTACTAACAACTATACAAAGAGACATGGTTCTTCATCAAACCATATTAAAACTACAAGGTTGACACCTCCAAAATTGGAGGAAAAAAAGATAAAAGGGACTATGTTTCAATTGCGACAACAAGTACCGTAAAACACGTAATTACAATGAGAAGAAACCTTTTTGACATATACTATGAAGAGGAAGATGTTCTATAAGTAGAACAATCTCAAGATTTAAATCTAGACGATACTACTTCAACCATATATTTCCATGCATTGGTTGGAATTATCACCCCTCAAACTCTTAGGATAGAAGGATATATCAGAAATAAAAAGGTAACAATGTTAATTGATTCTGGTAGTACCCATAACTTCATTAATTGAAAATTCGACAAATTTCTCAAATTCTTTATATATCCAACACAAAAATTTCAAATAATGATTGCAGATGGAGGTACCATAAATTGTTCAAGGAGATGCCAAAGTGTTAATATTACTATGGGGGAATATGTATTGTCCAATGATTGCAATCCAAATGGGTAGTGTTGATGTTGTACTAAGGGTCCAATGGCTACAATCATTGGGAACAATGACTCTTAATTTTCAAGAACTTTTTATGAGATTCTCTTCAAATGGAAAGGAAATTGAAGTTAGAGGTATTCCATGGAAAACCTCTAAAGTGATAATCTCTAATAGCATGACAAGTTTGCTAAAAAAAAGGACACTATGGAATAATTGCAAAGTTGTGCAAACATTGATGCCCTTTATTATAGTGGATCTCCAACAAGTTATTGAAAAACATTCCAAGGTATTTGGAGAAATGCCTAAAGTAACTCCATCTAATAGAGATCATGACCATGTTATTCACTTGCAACCATGTAGTGTACCACCTAACATCAGACCCTACATGTACCCATATGCACAAAAGTGTGAAATTGAAAAAAACGTTCAAGAAATGTTATATCCATGCATCATTCAACCTAGCCAAAGTTCTTTATCTACACTAGTGGTGATTATTCATAAAAAGGAAGGTTCATGCCGTATCTGTTTAGATTGTAGATAACTCAATAAGATGGCCATAAAATATAAGTTTCATATTCATGTCATTGATGAATTACTAGATGAATTACAGGGAACAATTTTCTTTACCAAGTTGTATCTTCGTTCTAGATATCATCAAATCACAATGAAGAAAGCAGTAATTCCAAAAAAATACTTCAGAACACATCAATGTCATTATGAATTTTCAATGATGCCATTTGGCCTTACCAATGCACCTTCCACATTTCAAATCTTGATGAATTTTATTTTTAAACCCTTCCTAAGAAAATTTGTGTTAGTATTTTTGATGATATACTAATCTATAGAAAATATAGGGAGGAGGATGTAAGACATGTTAAAATGTTAAAAAAATTGGAGAAACATCAATTATATGTCAATCATTCTAAGTGTCCCTTGGGGTTCAGGAAGTGGAATATTGGGTCATATTGTATCTCACAAAGGCATCAAAGTGGACCCCGAAAAAATCAAGGCTATCATTGAATGGCCAGTTCCTAAAACCTTAAAGAATATTAGAGGATTCTTAGGATTGAAAGGGTACTACCACAAGTTCGTAAGGAATTATTGTCAAATATAAACACCTCTAACAAGGTTATTGAAAAAGGATGTATTCTCTTGGACTTAAGAAGTAATCAAAGATTTTGAAAAACTCAAAGTGGTTATGTGCACAACTCTGGTATTAGCCACACCTGAATTTACAAAAACCTTTATAGTGGAAAGTGATGCATCGAGGCATGACATTGTTGCAATTTCAATGCAAGAAGGAAGGCCACTTGTGTTGACACTATCCTGTTGACATGGGTTCACTCCGTAGATATGTCGACACCCATCGACGCAAGCTCCCTAAACATTGGCCCAAACAGGTTTTACCCTATCCAACAAAACCTGCGAAGCAGGTGCAATCTCACTCAAGATGTCTGAGGGAGGGCTACAAGAACCACATTTCCATAGAGGGAAGAGGACTTCCGCACTATTGGTTATTCTATTGCAACATCGACTAGAAATCCAGGGTTTCAATCATACCATTAACTAGGTCTATTTATCACCATGGGTTGCATTTGCACTTACTCGGATTTAGATTGGAAAAGACATGTTATCTTAATTCAGATTCACATTCATTGCCATATAGAAAACCAATAAACCCTGCAAGACACCACATCATTCATATTTAACCATGAAAACACATAAATCACGTTATTATAGTCTTCAAATGAATCACCATTAAACACATCTCACAGAAATACCGACAATAAACATAATTATGTCACCAACAGAGTCTTCATTTCATTAATCCCATAAATACATCGCAAAAATACAGAACATCCCTTGGTCTATTAGCTTCAGACCAAAAAATACATTCATTCCTCCAAACTAGATCTTATCTCTCTCCAATGATCATGTCCTAGGTTACATTTCTAACTCTACTTATATTCTTACTAAGCCATTGCAAAATGGTCCACTTTGACCAATCTCCTAACTAATTTGACTAAAATTCCCTAACTTGTTGGTTCCTCCTTTCGTCCCGATCGACTCTTCTTTGTGTCGATGTCCCTTTTGTCGATGGTGAAAGCGCAGTTTGTGCCTCCTTACCCCTTTCCAACAGGCCCCCAACACAAACTTGTGGCTCGCCCTTAAGCCACTTCCATTGGAAATCACTAGTGTGTTCAACTTCGTCTTGAAGTCGTCATATTCAGTTTTGACTTGATCGATGGCTTCCTTGACCTTCGCTCTAAGTGCTACGCACTATTCCACTTCTTGTTCTGTTGGGTTCTCCTCATTCATCTGTTGTACTATGGTTAAGTCTGCCTTGGTCTTCACAATTTCCTCCATGGATTTGAGTGCCATTTTCTCTGCTGCACTTTGCATTTCAACCAATTGTGTTGACCTCCTTCGGTGCCTTGTACGTGCCTTATTGACGCGTTGCTGAAATTATTTGAGATTTGCTGCCTTAGTTTCCTACGTAAGTGGGGGCATCGTTTTGAGTGATCCCTGTAGTGTTGTCAATTGCGCCTCTGCTTCGCTATGTTGTGCCTCTAGCTGGTGCAGTTGGTCGTCTTGCACCAAACTACCGCAAAACTTTATCATTTCCTCTGCAATAGTTTGGACTTCATTTTCACTTTCTGTGATTTATGTTATAGTATCCTCAATTTCTCCTCTTATTTCTGCAAGATGTTCTAGCAGCATGCTTGGTACAGCTTGAGCCTATAAATCCTTGTTCTCTTTCTTTAGATTGGTGACAGTTATCCCCAGTTGCAATACTTCGCTTCCACAAACATATCCAGACTCATGTCCAGAATCTCTTTGCAAGCCATCGAGACTGCCCTCTCCAATCTTTTCATGTCCTTAAATGTTTTATTTTTCTCCTAAATGATCGCTTCCTTCTCTTTCTTGAGGCGCTGAAGTTCCTCTTCAATGCTTTTTGTCTGCTGCCTCAATCCGGACCAATTAATCATGAATTGTCGCCTCACGGTCTCTTCGCTTGTTCTATCTTGAACTTGTGTCAGCGTGCTCATTGGGAGTTCATTGAGGTTGATACCAATCAAGTCAAGCCCATTTAACGTAGCGTCTGCATCCCCATTCCCTGTTGTAATTCCCTGTAATACAATTTGTACCAACAACACTTTCTTTCCAACATCCACCTCGATTTCTCTTTGCAGCACACCATCTTGTGGTATCTTCATCTCCAATACTGCATTTGTTAGCATTTGGAGCAACCCCGTCACATGATGGAAATATCATGTCCTATTCTGCGTTATCTTGGAGGTATTATCGTTGGTCACCACGATTATTGCAGCTACTACCTTTTTCACTTGCTCATTAGAGAGCCCCGCGGTACTACTCTCCTCGCCTTACTCGAATTGACGCTTTGTCCACGCATCTTCTTGTTGTTTCTCCAACTCCGAGCCTGTCGAAGTTGCAGGTGCTACCTCTTCTGAGTCCTCTTTTGACTCATTCGGTTTATCCTACTCAATCAAAATGTCTGGCGATGGTCCATTGTTTGGTTCCGATAGCTCCTCTCTACTTACCGGAACTTTCCATTCTAGTGGCCACTCATCCATGATGGCATCTAGCTCTTCGTCAGTCATCTTGTATTTTTCGTAAGACACTACTACTCTGCATCTTGTTGCACTTGAATGTGTATGGCATGTAGTCTAATTTCCAATCACGTAATCTTCTTGTACTTCTTTACGGCTACATTTGTGGGTCATAGTATCTTTACTGCTTCATCTTGTAGTGCATCCAAGTATAGGTAAGAATAAATATTGTTTTCAATTTTCTTTTCCTTATTGTTGAGCACCCATAGGTTCTTATACGATGCTCCTATGCAAACATTAACAACGTTAACCTCCATTCCTTGATAGTGTGTTGGTTCCATCCAACTAACCAGTGTGATGAGTATTAACAACCAAGAGTAGGTGAAGAAATTTCCCACCTCTTGCACCAATACGACGTCCTCCATCTGCTCATTCAGAAAAAATAGTGACCAATCCATCTGGATGCCTGCTACGCACTTCTCTGCACATGCGATAACCCCTAACGTGCATTGATTCAGCCTGTTCTTCTACACTACCTTCACTACCAACATCTTTGCTGTAATTTTTACTACCTAATCATTGATAATATTAATGGCGTATGCTCTTTTATATCTTACCACACCATACTTATTCTCCAGTCTTGTAGATAACTTCTTGTCATTGTCCTTCCCTCTAAATTATTGGGATGGGTCGACTCCTACCTTGGGTAAGCCAGTGATCTGCGATATCAAATAAATCATGATTGGTACCTTTGTCCCCAACCACAGATACCCACCATGGAAACATGATAAAAATGGTTTAACACACACAATGACATCTGGAGATCGCCCAAAGTGCGGCATGTGGATAATCGACAATAGCCCAAATCGATGTAGTCCCAATTCCCATTGTGTTGATTCTCTGGTGATTGGTCCCTTGTCATTGTGTGTCCTCTCCTCATATGTTCCCTATGTGCATTCAGGGTACACCACAATATCATGGTTGTTATATTGTACTTTATGCAACTTTTCTACTATCCCCATCGTCATGTGGACTCCCTTAGGTGTCATCGACATCTTGATAGTATATTTCTGGTTTTTGTTCATGCATACCTCTGGTGCCATGGTCTTCCTCGACGGTACATACCTTATCATCTATCATCGACCCTTTCCACATTGTTGACTCCCCCATTATCGTCATCGATGGTACAAGTTTTGCCTCTACTGCACCTCCCCTTGTTGAAATTTGAGTTATCTTCTTCCTTAACTCTGGAGTGATTGGGTGATTCACACTCCTTTTCTTCCTTACCGGGCGCACTAATACCGTTCCAATTTCTAGTTGTTCTTCCTCAATCGCTTCTCTTTCTCTTGGTGATCCCTGCGTATTGGTACTCGAGATCAACTGTGGCATGGTGTCTTCACTCCTTCTCTTCACTCTCACGCTTCACTTCTCTCGTATACTTATCTTTGTTTTGATTCATCTTCTCAATCCGCGAAATGGGTCAAACCATGCCCCTTGGCACATTTTTATAGCCTTCGATCCTTTCGTGCGAATGATTTGGAGCATCATTTCCAAATCCCTTGAAGATTGACCAAATCCTGCATCGATTCCTCAAATATAATGACCATATTTGTCAATAAATGCACGTATTTTCCACTTGTGTCATCACCCACCTGGTGTAATTGTTGCATTTATTGTCGAATTTGACCCTTTCACACTTCGTTAGATGTCGTTGTGCTTCAAACTTTGTTGCGATTCCTATTCCCTTATTCTTCTGTCATATGTCAACAATCTTCCCTTCTAAAATTTTCCATTTTTTATTTATTTTTTACACTTGTAGATTGTCATCATGGGTGCCGCACCTAACTATCCTAATAGGGATTTATCTGACTTACATTCACTAGTTTTGGTATTAATGCACCATCTAACTGCTACAGTTGTACCGCACCTTCGTCGATATTGAAATGAATGACATAAGGACCTAACCAATGCATTTGCATCTTACCTGGGTCCTTCACGAACTTGTTGTCATAGAGGAGAATCATATCTCCGTGCTGGAAGTGATTCTCCTTTACATAGCGATCGTGCCATGCCTTCTATCGATCCTTCTCTACTTGCTGGTGAAAACCTGCGATAAAATGATGCTCTTCAAGCTACAACAGTTGTGCCAATATTTCCTTAACCACTCCTTCATCTCTCATGCATGTTGCTGCTGCTATGCATAAACTAGGAACGATATATTCCATCGACATCACCGCTTCTTGTACATAGACTAATTTGAATGGCATTTGTCTCATCAATTGTTTACATGGCGTCCTGTAGGCCCACAATATCGTAGGGATTTTCATATCCCAATTGTCGTGATTTGTATTGCATACCTTTATCAGTCCATTTTCCAATGTCTTGTTGAACGCCTCGACTACTCCATTCACTTGTGGGTGATACAGGGTACTTTTCTTGTGTTGGATTTGAAATTCCTCGGTCATCGCTCTAATCATTTGATTGAAAAGGTAAGCCCCTTGGTCGCTTATCAATATCTTGGGACATCTAAATCTAGTGACTACGTTGTCGAACAAGAAAATCGTTGTTGTCGCAACTGTACAATACTTCACTGGTGTTTCCTCAACCCATATTTTCAATTAGTTTTTCGTAGTAATGATATACCGCACACCCGTTATTTTCCCTAGAGGATTGATGGGTCCTACAAAATCCATGACCCATTTATCAAATAGTTGGAGCGTTATCTAAGGTACTAACAGGATCTCATCTCTTTGCGATGGTTTTCCCGTTCTTTGACATACATCACAACTTTTAGCATAGTCTGTAACATCTCCATGCATTGTCGGCCACCATAAGCTAGATCTGAGTATCTTTCTAGTGCTTATGCGACCTCCATAATGTCCTCCTACAATTCTTCCATGCACCTCTGCCAATACTCTTTCCTACTCACGCAGAAGAACATATCGACGCATAATTTAATCGGTACCTATATTGTATAGTTGTCCTGCGATTAGTTGGAAATCAATGGCTCATACAACCAATTGCTTCTTCTAACTCGTGGTGAACTCCTCTAGTGATTTTCATGTTGCCAAAAATTGAATGATCTGTTCGTAATGGTCATCCACCATTCTGACTTTAAACAACTGCGCATCAGGAAATCCATCCGCGATGCTACTTGGTTCTTCACCTGACTCTATCCCTAATAGATGATCGGGTCCTACACTCAATCGCCTTGGTTTCACGATGATCTCAAACTCAAACTCTTGGAATAATAGCAACCATCAACAAATATTCCAACCCAACACGGGCTTGTTAACAAGGTACTTCAATGTTGAGTGATCTGTAAACATTTTGAAATATCCTCCTTACATGTAGTGGCAGAATTTTTGTAAGGCATACACCATTTCCAATCCTTCTCTTTTTGTCGTTGTGTAATTTCTCTCTGTCATAGACAGCTTCCGACTTGCAAACGCAATCAATTGGTTGATAGATCCCTAATAGATGATCGGGTCCTGCACTCAATCGCCTTGGTTTCACGATGATCTCAAACTCAAACTCTTGGAATAATAGCAACCATCAACAAATATTCCAACCCAACACGGGCTTGTTAACAAGGTACTTCAATGTTGAGTGATCTGCAAACATTTTGAAATATCCTCCTTACATGTAGTGGCAGAATTTTTGTAAGGCATACACCATTTCCAATCCTTCTCTTTTTGTCGTTGTGTAATTTCTCTCTGTCATAGACAGCTTCCTTCGCCTGGTTGAGCCAATATACTCCTAATGCAACTGACGAAGCATCAACATGAACATGGAACTCCTTCGTCCAATACGGAAAAACTAATATTGGTGTTGCGACCATTTTTTGCTTTCGAGTATCGAGGCTTCTCTAGCACTCATCATTCCACTCGAACTTCACATCTTTCTTCAATAGCTTCTCCATTGGCTTTATGATCGTTGTGTATACCCTTATGAAATTCTGGTAGTACCCTATGTGGCCCAATGTCGCCCTTAGTTGTTTTACTGTCATAGGTGTCGGTAAGTCGAGAATTATCGCAATCTTGACATGATCGACCAACATGTCATCTTTGCATACACTGTGTCCCAATAGAATCCCAACTAGAGCACAAAATACACACTTCTTCAAATTTAACGAAATTTGATGTTCTCGGCACCTTTCTTGCATCAATTGAAGATTCGCATTGTGGTCTTTTACTAGGACATAGATGGTCCAGTAGTTGATATATACTACAAGAAACTTATAAATTAAGTCCTTGAATGCAACGACAACTATCCTTGAAGAACTCGCAGGTGCATTCTTGAGACCAAATGACATCACCGTGTACTTAAAACATCCCCATTCGGTTACGAAAATGGTTTGTGTCTATCCTCCTTCGCAATCCTTATTTGGTGATAGCCTGAAAAGCTATCTGTAAATGAATATATTTCTTGTCCTCCAACTCCTTCTAGTACTTTGTTAGTAAATGGTGTCAGAAATGTATCATGAAGATTAGCAACATTCAACTTCCTCAGATCAACACAGATCCGGATCCCCCTCATATTTTTGTCTTGTACCACCATTGGAATGATCCATTATGACTCTTTGACATGTTCGATGATGCCAACATCCATCATCCATTCTAATTCTTCTTTGACATGCTCTTTATATCTCAGATTCAATCTGTATGGTTGTTTCTTGATTGGTTTCACATCAGGTTTAAGCAACATCTTCATTTTTCCCAACTCGCCTTGAATACCCTTCATCTCAAAAAACTTGGTTGGGAATAAGTCTTGAAACTCATGTAGCAGGTCGATGACTTTCCCCATCATCAAATCATCCCAATAATCACCAACGTTAGCAAACTTCAGGTCCTCTGTTGTCCCAATATTGACCTTTTTTCAGTTTCCACGGTTGTTTGAATTTGTCACCTGATAGTTCTGGTGCTGCAATGTCATGGATTCCCTCCAATTCTGGAATTTTGATAGCTCTCGGATCGTCTTCGTCATCAAGTTATCCTGACACATTGTAACATGTCATCATCATCTTCGGTGTCATTGTCCACTGCGGTTCTTTCGGTAACCGAGTCAAAACTATGTCCAACACTTTGTCGTGGATGTCTTGTAGTGCGCTATGGATGAACGAATTGTCATTCACAAAACCAAAAGTATGATTGAAGCTGAAAGTCAGCTCTTCCCATGCTGTATTTTCCCTTCGCAGTTCTGCAGAAACATACAACGTTCGTGTTATTTCATCCAGCATATAGACAAGTGCATGGACCCACTCTTCCTTCGGCCTCAGTACCCATGTAGTTTTGCATGCGACCAGATGATCGTTGGGATCATTCCTTCCATCATATTTCTTCCCTTGGTACAGTTCATATTCTCCAAATCAAACTTCCATCAGTCGCTGACATACTTTCTAGCATCCCATCAAGGTCTTGTGTGTATCCCACCATCTTGCTAGAGTAACCTTCAGTGATTCTTCCAACACCAACAGACGTTGAGGTTTTGATACTCTATCTTTGAATTCACTATTAAAAACTACCAAATTAGGTAGTCCTTTGTATGTCGGTAAGTCGATGACTTATGTCTCTACCCACTGCAGCGCCTAAGTGACTCATGCACATTTCCTTATCGATACTTAATGTAATCGTTTATGTCAGTTCTCTAGCGCATCGTCAGAGCCTGATGATGAGATCTAGTACTTTGCTATCCCAACTCTCTGTCCACAGTGGGATTTATGTAGTCTTTAGAAATACTGTAGGAATTATATCGTCCTCCCACGACTTCATATTTTATTGGTTCGTCATGTCTTTGTTCTTCTTGGGGATCTAATGGGGCAATGATCTGTATGTCGCAATTCTCAAAGGTCATTTCCCTTTTATTGAAATTGATAACCATCAAGCTTTCATTCTCCCAACCAATTCCCAAGAGAATAGGGTATGAGATGATCTCGTCAACTATCTCAATAACATCGAAGTTTGTGTATGTCTATATTCCTTCCACTTCGATAGGTATACAAGGTATTATACCAATTGGTGACACCCTGGCCTAATTTGTCAGTCGCGGCTATACTTGAGACCAAACCAACTGTGGTTATCCCATCATTTCCCATGTTTTCTTTTTTAGGATATTCACATTCGATCCTAGATCCAAAATGACTGAATCCACATCATAGTCATCGATATGGACATTCATCCTCATTTCCCTTCCTGTTTTCTTCTTGTGCAATGAATTTACTTGGTGGTCCTATCACCCTTCCTCCTACCAATACAACAAGCTTGCTATATCTTCTAACGCATCTAGTTCTTTTGCTAATGTCAAACAACTCTCTGGAAATTTTTTCAAAGTACTAACCTTTCTTGATGATCCCAACAACTTTGTCGAATCGAAGACTGGTGGCATCTCATAGATAGGTAACTTACCAGAGTTATTGTTCAGCATGTCTCTCGCCTTGAAGAAGGTTTATATTCAATGTTTACATCAAATTACACCTTCTTTCGAGCCATTGGTTGGATCTTTACCAGTGGTTCGTCAGCTCTTGTTGTAGCTCCTCCTCAGGTTGCTACTCCAACATTCATTGGTTGAGTTTTTGGTTCAGCTGAGATCTTTCCCACATTCGATTCTGGATTTTGGTTCTGAGTTGCATTTTGGTTCATTTGCGGTGCATTCTTTGTTTTCCATTTCGCAATCAACTATGGGAATTACTCGATGATATGATCTGCGGCGATGCAATAAGTACACTGAGTCTGTAGATTCGAACAGTCCCTCTGATAATCTCCCATTAGATTGCAATTATATCACATTACTAGTCCGCGACCTTGTCCCATATCTGTTCTACAACCAAAGCCTCCATTGCGACCTCCACAGAATCCTCCTCAAAATGCTCCTTGTTGCGTCTGAGTATACTGCGGTTGTGATTGATTATACTATGGTTATGGATGGTTATACTGCAACATAGTATACTGCGATTGTGGGTAGTTATACTATGGTTGTGAATGGTTATACTATGACTGAGAATACTGCATTAGCGGCTAGTTATATTGCGGTTGAGTGTATTTCAGTTGTGGTCTTTATGTTGGTCGTAGCTCCTTTCCCTTCATAAAATATGTATCCGTGGTTATTTATTGGAGCAAATAATATGCTTTGCAGTCCTTTTCTTCATGGCCAACCGATCGACAAAAGTTACAAAAAAGTTTCACTCATTTTGACATAACCTTTTGAGGTTATACACATTCCTCGGAACGATGTCCTCTAGTCTGAAAAATCCAACACCATGGAAATCCTCCTTGACTTAGTGTATTCGGGGCTCCAGCCTGTAAATATTCGTAGAAGTTTAAGCATTAATCCTTACGATGTCCCTTTTTCTGACATCAACTACACCATACTTCTTCGCAAACTTCGTTTCCTTTCTTAATATCTTGCAATTGAATAGTGAGGTTATCCAATTGTGACTGGATCTAGCTCATGAAAATCCCTATTTCTCTAGCTGGTGAAGCTTCTAGTTTCATCACGATTTCGAGAGCTTCTTCCTGAGATGCAATATTATATTGCATCAGGGGCATACAGATGTGTGGTGCCAAGGCTGCGATAAACCATTCCTTATGTTACACATCGCTCATTCCAAAGATTCCCTTAGACATCAGATTTTTGAATCGCTGATCAAAATCCCACACCAATTCATTAGGGTACTAATTGATTTCTTTCAACTCAGTAATATATTGTGATTCGGATTTTGGCTTCTTAAACTCCTTGATCAGTCCAGTCCTATTCTGTGCTAGATTCTTCTAGGGATTCCTCGTTGGTACTTGCACAAATTTCATATACCACTCCAACGCGCTGCCCCAAAAGTTCGTTGCCAATTGTCCTTTCTTTATATCTTCATCTTGTACTTGTTTGACTGTCCATACTGCTTCACATAAAAATAAATATTGTTTTAGATCCTTAGTCCCATTATCCTAAAAAAATGGTATATTTATGTCATCACACGTCATTATGGGTCTCCTCCCAATGTTCGTCAATCCGCTATTATTACTATTGTGCTGACACGCAGGACAACCCTACAAAGAACCCACTTTTCTTCCTCATATGTTTGGTGCAATGCGTGAAGTCTTAGGCATGTTGTAGCTTTGGGTCAGTCCTTCCTCATACTCGAGAGTATCCTGGTCATTTACTTCATTGTTGTAGGGTCGCTTAGTCCCTTGTGGTCCCTTCTCGCAGTTATTCGTTCCGGTCACACTAAGACTCTCCTCAATCCTCCTCCTCTTTTCTTGCCGGAAACTCACCCCACTTTGGAGGAGACCACACTCTTCCGCAACTTCCCTCACAGTCTCATCATAACTTCCATCCATCTACCTCGTATCATTCCATACAAACCCTCACCTTCGCAGTACCCACAACCTCTACACACCATGGATTTACTCGTCGGAATTCATTTTTTGTATTCCATTTTTCATAGATGAGCATATTAATCCACAGTTGTAAAGGTAATAGAAATATATGCCTCGGTCCTTTAAAGAATTCTATTTCTATGTCGTTGTTTGATTAAACAGTGTCAACAACGAACTCCATAATATATCCTTCCAAAATGTTGTCTATCCACACATTGAAAACCCTCGAAGCTTTGTTGTTCACCCTTTGCAACTGCTAAATTAGTTTCAGACTCTGATGATCAGGCTCACCTCCTTGTAAAAACCTCTTCTGGAAGGTAAGTTGCACCAACCATTCATACAATACTATCAAAAATTCAACGAAGAATATATCATGAATATCAGAGTAGATATATCTTCCCAACCATTCTTTTGTCATCAATCTAGGGTTCTGATTTTCTCTTTCTACAAACTCTCGGGCCTTCTTATCAGACCAATATTGGATCTCTGGTTTCATCGGATGCCACAACATGTCCTATTCTCTTTCACACTATGGTTTCGGCAACAGAACCATTTGTTGACACTATCTTGTCGACAGGGGTTCACTTCGCATATATGTCGACACCCATCGATGCAAGCTCCTTAAACATTGGCCCAGACAGGTTTTACCCTATCCAGCAACACCTGCAAAGCAGGTGAAGTCTCATTCGAGATGTCTGAAGGAGTGCTGCAGGAACTATGTTCCTGCAAAGGGAAGAGGACTTCCGCACTATCAATTATTCTACCGCAACATCGACCAGAAATCCAGGGTTTCAATGATACCGTTAACTAGATCTATTTATCACCATGGGTTACATTCGCACTTACTCGAATTTATATGGGCAAAGACATGTTATCATAATTCACATTCACATTTAGAGTAGCAAAACATCGACATATAACAAACTAATAAACCCTGGAAGAATTTGCATCGTTCAGATTTAACCATGAAAACATAGAAATCGTGTTATTATAGGCTTCACGTGATTCACCATTAAACACATCTCACAGAAATACATACAATAAACATAATTGTGTCACCAATAGAGTCTTCATTTTATTAATCCTAGAAATACATCGCAAAAAGACAGAAATGATCACTTGGTCGATTAGCCTCAGACCAGAAAATACATTCATTCCTCTGAACTAGATCCAATCTCTCTACAATGATCATGTCCTAGGTTACATTTCTAACTCTACTTATAGGCTTACAAAGCCGTTACAAAACAGTCCACTTTAACCAATTTCCTAGCTAATTTGACCAAAATTCCCTAACTTGTTGGTTCCTTCTTTCATCGTGGTCGACTCTTCTTTCTGTCGACATCCATTTTGTTGATGGCAGAAATGCGCTTTACGCCTCCTAACCCCTTACGAACAACTTTCCTTTGAAAATTTCCAACTTAATGGAGAAAACTTACTAAATCCAATTTATGAAAAGGAAATGTTGTCCATATTACATGCAATTAATAAATGACGCCCTTACCTAATAGGAAGACACTTCAAGGTAAGAAAAAGAAATGACAATCTTAAGCACTTCATGGAATAAAGATTATCTTCAAAATAACAACAAAAATGGTTTACAAAGATGATAGGTTATGACTTTGAAATTATCTAGAAAGAAAGGAAAATAAAACGTGTTGGCAGATGTACTTTCAAGAAAAGAACATGGCATTGAGGGCTTACTTTGTGGTATTTCCATTATTCAATTTGATTGCGTAGAAGAATCAAGGACGAAATGGAAATAGGATAATAAAGAATGCAATATAATTCAACAACTACAATAAGACCCTCATTCACTAGATAATTTTGTGTGGAATAATTATTTACTATGTTACCAAGGTCGCATATATTTATGTAAGAATTTTCAACTTAAACATAAGGGCCTTTTGGATTGGAAAATTCTTGTATAGGAGGACATTAAGGGTTCTTGAAAATGTGTCACATGATCAAGAAGGATTTTCTTTTGGGAAGGTCTTAAAAATTATGTTCACAAGTTTATGGCAGAATGTTTGGTTTTCCAATAAAACAAAGGAGAGACAAAAAAGACACCAGGTCCATTAGCCTTTCCAAGTTAATGGTGGAAAGAGGTCTCAATGGATTTTATCATGGGTCTACCAAATTCAAAAGAAAAGAGAATCATCATGGTAGTAGTAAATCAGCCCAAAAAATATTCCCATTTCTTCTATTTTTCTCATCCATTTAAAGCAAGTACAATAGCTACAACATTCATGGAATCAATTTAGAAGCTACATGGAGTCCCCAAGATTATTGTAAGTAATAGAGATCCATCTTTCACTAGAAATTTTTGGAAGGAAATATTTTCTTGTTTGGGCACTCAGTTGGCTCACATCTCCTCTTACCATCCTTAATTTTATGGGAAAATTGAGACTCGTGAATAAATTCCTAGAAGGATATCTTCGTTGCTTTCCATCTAATAAACAAACACAATGGGTCAAGTGGTTTCCCTTAGAAGAATGGTGGTACACCACATTTCTCCCTAGTTCATAAAAAATGTTACCATTTATGGAACTTTATGACTACCATCCACCTTCCAAAACATCATCCTTGAAAGCGAAATATAAGGTCCAAGTAGTGGAGGATAAAATAAAGCACCAACAAGTGGTTCTACAACTATTAAAATGTAACTTGGTTATAGCACAAAATAAGATGAAACAACAAGCAGATAAACATCGCAATGAAAGGAAATTTGAAATGGTGGATTGGGTATTTTTTAGGATTAAACCATACAAACATATGCCCCTCAAGTAGAAGAAGAAGGACAATAAATTAAAACAAAAGTACTATGGTCCCTAGAAAGTGTTGCAGAGGATTGGAAGTATGTCTTACAAATTGGAATTGCATCCATCTTACATCCAATCTTCCATGTGTCTTTCTTAAAAAAGGTAATTGGTGATAAGATCCCAATCCATAATATTTTACTATATATTGATGAAGAAGGGAAATTAGTACTAGAACCTACAACAATCATTGACACAAGGAGCAAGAAATTGCAAAATGAATCAATTACTGAATACCTCATCAAGTGGAAAAACATGCTAATAGAAGAGGCGACATGGGAAGTTATTTTCTTTAGGAAGAAAGACCCATAATTAATCAAGTGTTGATGACAACACTTGTTTGAATGGGATGGGCATGTTAATCCATTTACATTGTAACCACACACACACACACACACACACCAAAGAGTTGTGGAAAATATATATATACTAAAGAGACCTAAGTTTATTATCATATCATCTTGTCTTGTGTATTCAATGCATTGTATAGGGAGGTTTCCACCTCTAATATGCTTCTTATTCATAACTTTGCTTCATTTATAAGGCATTGATTACTCTCTCTTGGTTATTTTATGCTCTATTGGGGAGTTTGATGCATAATGGGATGAGTCAATTAATAACAATCTATGAGATGAGCTAGAGGAGATATTTTTAAAGATGGAGTTACAAGTCATCAACATCTCTCACATATGGATAATCTCATGGCATCTCTAGAAAACAAGTCTAAACCTTTTGGGAAGTTCGGTAGCTCTAACTCACACAACAGGATTTGAACCCGAAATCTGACGTCATCCGACATTTCTCACGGATGTGTCGGATAGCAATCACTGAAAAGAATGTCGATCAAAAACGATTTATATATCCGTCGAATATCTGACACATTGGCGTCGGTTATCTGACACACTGGCATCGGATATCTGACACACTGGCATCGGATATCTGACACACGGGATTCAGAGATCTGACCCTCCAGTGCCGGATCTCTGATGGTTGGGTGTCGAATATTCGACGCCAGTGTGTCAAATAATCGACGCTCTGTGTAGTTTTTTTTTTTAAATTGTAAGGTTTACATGATTTTAAATTTTTGGTCCCATATTTTCAATGGTAACTATGTTCAAGGTGTCGAATATCCAACACATGTCCATTATAAATATAAATTGTTTTAAACATTTCGACATGTTTGTTGTAGAAGCGATGGATGATTTGCGAAAATTATTTGTTCCTTGACGGACATTTTCAGGAATTGTTTTATTCTTCAACTGGCAGTTGTGGGAAAAAAAAATTTCATCGATAGACATTTTGCCGAGAATTTTTTATTCTTCAGCTTCTCTCAGTTTGACAAACTTTTGATGCGTGGAACTTTATTTTTTAAGACAACCAGTTATATTCATTAACAAAGTTTGTGACAAAACGTCAAATAGATTAAATATTTCGAATCCAAACGAAGACAACCGACAATTGCTTGCTAGACTATGGGATGCAGCGAAACGAAGGGGTGATGGCAAATGTTATTGTCCATGTACTCAATGCAGGGGATTTAAGAGGAGAATAATATTGATCTCAACAGCCACAAAACATTGCAGGGAGCATAGACACGCTGAGGGGGGGAACGAATATCATCCATTTGTAGGTTTAGCATTATAAAGTTTATTATATTCATTTTTTTTGTAATTGTATGTATTTTTTTTTCATATATTAATGTATATCTATTGATGTTTCCATGTATTTATATTAAAGGAAAGACACCCTACAGCATGTCGTTCAGAGGAAGTGCTTTCAGAACAAGTTCAGGATCAGGATCATGGAGCATGTATGTTTAATGGAGAACAAGTGAATGATCATATTGAACAAGATGATCATGCCGATTATGTAATTGAAGATGATGGTACAAATACATTGATCCATGATTCATTTAACGTTAGAATGGATGATGACGATGATGTTGATAATGAAAACGATGATGACTTTGATGATGTTCATGATATACCTCTTCTCGATAAGGCATATGAACCCCTTTATGAAGGCTCCAAAACAAATCTTCTCTCTACTATATTGTTAATAATGAACTTGAAGGTTATGAATGGTCTTTCAAACATTGCAGTCACACGGATGCTAAGGTATCTAAAATAATCCATCACATATATAGGATCAAGATAAAGTTTATTTGTATTCCTCTAATAATTGTATTGTTAACTCATTATTGATCATTGTACGGATGAAGCGTGTTTCATTAATATTATTTATTTATTACATAAACAATTTTTTTTTTGTAGCTTGATAGCTGAATTTTTATTACCACCATCAAATATTTTACCTCGCACATATCGAGATTTATCTTCCATCATGAAAGAGATTGGAATGCATTATGAAGCAATTCATGCATGCCCCAATGACCATGTTATATATTATAATCAGCATGAATTTGCAACTGAATGTCTAGAATTTCATGTAAGTAGATATCATACAGATAAAGTAACAAAAAATGTGCCTCAGAAGGTTCTTCGTTATATTCCCATCATTCCACATTTGCAACGACTGTTCAGGTGCAAAAACATAGCACAATTTATGGATTACCATGCCAGGAATAGAAGTTAAGATGATTTTATCTGAATACCTGCAGATGGTACTGCTTTTAGAGATATGGAGGAAAAGTGACATCACTTTAAAGAAGAACCACGTAATCTTAGGATTTCTTTGGTAGCAAATGGTGTTAATCCATTTGCACAGATGAAATCCATTTACACGGTGTGGCATGTTTTTGTTATCAACAATAACATTCCTCCATGGTTGTCAATAAAGAGGGAGCACATAATGTTGTCGATGATTCTTCCAGGTTTTATTGACGAAAACTGTTTTATTTATAATGTAGTTGTGGCAGCTCATTTGTCGTAATATGTATCTTTATTTCATATATATATATCTATTATTTTACTCTTCTGCATGGTTTATATATCTTAATGATTCTCATAATGATATATTTTATATGTTCTTCAAATTATGAATCAGGTAAGTTCCAAGTCAAAGATATGAATGTATACATCGAACCTCTTATAGACGAGCTACTGAAGTTATGGAATGGCATAACTATGTATGACGTATCTAGACCAATACTACAAAGGAAATTTTAATTCCATGCAATGGTTGTATGGACAATACACAATGCCCCTGGGTTAACTTCATTTTGTGGTTTGTAATTTTAAGTTCCACCTTAATTGCATTTAATGATATGGAGTAGTTAGAATATTTTATATATGAATATATTTGACATAGATATTCCATATCTAAATATTGTAGGTCTTCAGACAAAGGGTAAATTTGCATGTTGAGTTTGTGGTCCTAAGATAAAATATCGTTGTTCAAAAAGCTTAAGAAAGGAGGTGTTTGATGAGTATAGGCATTTCCTATCTAAGAATCACAGGTATAGAACAACTAAAAGAAATCTTTTCAATGGGAAGCAGGAGACTGCATTAAAACCATGGAGAATGACACCTCACCTTTAGAAGATGCAATACAATAAAAATCTTCATCATGGTACGTATGGATCATCGTATATGAATTGTTATGTATTTTAATTTTATTGTGAGTTTTTGTTGTAGTGGCCATATTTGATTTATGATGTAATTTATTAATTATAAACTAATATTCATGATGTCCATTGTGATCATGAAGGCATTAATGCTCTTCCACGAGGAATGAAAAGTTATCCTATTCAATTCAGTAGGTTTCCCTACTATGAGCACCTACAAATTACTCATTTGTTTGATACAATGCATATTGGAAAGAATGTTACTGAAACCTTATGGCGACTACTAGAGCTAAGGAGGGAGAAAGATAAAGTTGTGAAAGTGTGCAAAGACATTCAAGAAAGCAACCATGCAATGAAATATGTCATCCAATTTCATACCAATAGAGAACAAGTTAATATAAACTCAATTCTATGGATGTTTACGGAGCAACAAAGCAATGTTGTCAAAGAAGTAATGTGGAAAATTAAATTTCCCACTAGATTTTGTGCAAACTTGAAGTATGTCATAACTAAAAAAGGTGATTTTGCGGGGGTCAAAACACATGATTGGCATGTCTTCATCAAGGTAATTATTATTGTTATGTCCATATATTTTTTTCTTGTTTGTATACTCTTTGTTTAATAAATGGCATGGTTTGTATATTGATACAATATGTTCTACCTCTCTCTCTCCCTGACAACTTTGACAACAATGTCAAACAAGTTATATATAATCTTGGTAAAAACATGAGGTAACTAGCGATTACTTGCATGTGCTTAGTGTTTCTTTAATTCTCTGTATAATAATTTATATTTGTATTTTCTGTGCACTATTTCAGCATATATTGTAATTTAATGTTTATTTTTGTTAAATATTGTTATTGGTTTGCATCACTTGTAGATGGTTGACATCTAAAGAAATCCATAAATAAGATATAAAGTATTGGAGGAGAGAAATTCCTCATCTCATGTGTGAAATGCAGAAGCATCTACCATCAGCATTTTTCAATGCGCAAGAACACTACCTCATACACCAAGTTGAGGAGATTGAGTTGTGTGGACCTATGCACTCAAGGTCCATGTGGATGGTTGAGAGGCACTTGAAATTTATGAAGGGTTTGGTGAGACAACGAGCACATGCGGAGGTTTCTATGATTAAAGGATATACGATATACCAAAACATGTTGTATGTTAGTGAATATCTTCCTATTTTAGCGTTAAAGCTCAATTTACGTCGCATTTGTGATCCAAACTCCAATAACAAATTTGAAGGGGAGCAACTGAAGGGGAAAGGTAGATTGAGGAAGCTGAAAGGTAATTATTAGCTAGTGGATGTTTATTATATCCTTCATATTCTAATTGTATTTTCTAGTCATAATTGCTTCAATTAAGAGCATATACGTCTTTGTTCAGGAGATTTACACCTTTCTTTCATTTTAATGGTTATTGTCATTAAACAGTTGGTCAAGAATGGGGAGCAATTCATTTATACATCGCAAACAATATTGACTGGATGAAGGTATGGATTGAACGATGCGCACAATCGGGTCATGGAATATCATGGGAAGGTGTAGCTTCATTGGTAAAAGCAACACAACGCAATGGAGATAACAATCTAACAGAAAGGGAAATCGATTTGGCATTTGGTGTAAAAGATAAAATGGAAAGCATATAATTAATCAAATATCCCTCTAAATATTTTATTTTGCAAATTACTTTTTGACGTACATGTTATTATTTTCCATGTATTGTTGCATAAGGACTGAATGGTTGTGTAATCTTTTCGTGTATTGCTTATTGCAGGTAAAACACCATAAGGCTATGGTATGCAATTGAGGTAGATATCGAATCAAAATATTGGATGAAACAAAGAAAACATCAGATTCTGGGGTTTTGGCTGTCTTTGAGGTTACCAATGTTTCATCTAGAACTGACAGACACCCAGAAGTCTCAGAAAATCGATACTATGGTTATTTGGAAGATATTATACAATGTGACTTTAAATCCTTTAAGGTAGTTCTATTCGTTGTCAAAGGGTATAGGTTACGATTGAATCAACGTGATATCGATCGAACTATTATTGAATATGATAATGGATTTACCATGGTAAACACAAGGTTGTTTGAGCCAGGAACAGAGCCCTATGTTCT
>LPNX010124190.1:1179-88679 GCA_001517045.1 Pseudotsuga menziesii | reverse complement strand
ATCACCGTGATCATCATCACCATCATCATGTTCATCATATCATCATGACCCTCATCATCATCATCATCATCATCATCACCATCATCTTCATCATATTGATCACCATTATCTTCATCATCATGATAATTAGATGTAGCATCGATCTTCTCCATGAACAAAAATCCAATCATGAGACTTCATCAATAAGACAATTAAAAAATCCATGTGCTTATAGACATACTGGCCACTAAGTGGCTTATCTTCCTTGTTTCTAGTATGACATTGAAATTAGTTTTTTATTTTTCGACATTTTTTATTATTAAGATAAAAGTGACTTTATGGCAAAGTCAAAAGTTATGAGAAAGTTAAAATTTAAGATATATTGTATGAATAATATTATCATTCTCAATTTCAATGTAAATATAATAACAATGACAAATTTTGTGAAAATGAACATAAAAAAGTTAATCAAAGTATTATTTGTTAACTTTTTATATTAAATGTTTATTTTGTGAAATATTTTTTAATAATTTTATAAGTAATTATTTTAAATATTTGAAGATCAATAATTAATATATTAGAAGGTGGATGATTATTAACATATAGGAAAAAGCATTACAAAATCCTTGTAACATTTAACTATCAAGAATGTTAAAATATACAACCATCTTACCTTATTAAATGGATAAACTTAGGAAATATGTTTTTATTGGACATTAAATGGATAAACTTTTTGTAAAAATTGGGTCATGGTGCTCCAATGTGACAATCACATTGATGATGGTGATGATGGTGAAGACGATGATGATCAACATTATCATGATGATAAAGATGATGGTGATGATGATGATGATGATGATGAGGGTCATGATGATGAATACGATGATGGTGATGATGGTGATCATCATCATTGCCATCATCATCATCATCATCATCATCATCATCACCGTCATCACCGTCATCATCCGAAAATCCGTAGTCGCAAGACAATGATAATGAAGGAAACAATGATGATGATGATGATGATGATGCTGATGAAAATGATGATGATGGTGATGGTGAGGATCATGATGATGAAGATGATCATGATCATGATCATGATGAAGACGACGACGATCAACATGATGAATATGATGGTGATCATCATCATCATCATCACCGTCATCATCGCCATTACCATCATCATCATCATCATGACGATGACGATGATGATGATGATGATGAGGGTCATGATGATGTGATGATGCGGTGAGGATGGTGATGATGATGATGATGATGATGATGATGATGAGGGTCATGATGATGAAGATGATGATGATGAAGACAACGGCGACGATGATGATGATGCCGATGATGATGAGGAGGAGGAGGAGGAGGAGGAGGATCATGATGATGAAGACGAATATGATCAACATGATGAAGATGATGGTGATGATGGTTATCATAATCATCATCATCATCATCATCATCATCATCATCATTGTCATCGTCATCGTCATCATCATCATCATCACCATCGTCATCATCATCAACATCATGTTGATCATCATCGTCATCATCATCGTCGTCATCATTACCATCGTCATCATAATCAACATCATGTTGATCGTCATCATATTCATCATCGTCATCGTCATCATCATCATGAAGACGATGATGATCAACATGATCATGATGATGAAGGTGACGATGATGATGGTGATGGTGATGATGATGATGAATACGATGTTGAAGATTATGGTGATGATTGTGATCATCATCATTTCCATCATCATCATCATCATCACCGTCATCATCCAACAATCTGTAGTCGCAAGATGATGATGATGAAGGCAACGACGATGACGACGATCATTAGAGAGAATTTGAGGTCAAAAGTGGGCCTCAAAAGGACCAAAATGTACTATAAAAATCAACCAATTACATTCTAGTAGATGACATCATCCCCCATGGTTGAGGTGGCATTGCATGAGTTAAGAATGCTTATTTGTCACATTTTCTATGGTGATGAAAATCCATAATTAACCAAGGTAGTGGTACAAGTACTTTTAAGTCATAAACTGAAGTACTCACAATAAAAGTCATTTCACACTTTCTCATAAAATAATATTATTGTTATTTTCAAGTAAAGTACTCACAATTCACTTTCTCATAAAATAATATTATTGTCATTTTCAAGTAAAGTACTCATAATTCATAAAAATGTCTTTTCACATTTTTTTATAAAGTAATATATTGTCATTTTCATGTTTTTTAATTTTAAATTATATATTCACTCAATTGTATTTAATATCGTAATGTCAAACTAATACATACATACATACATACATACATACATACATACATACATATATATATATATATATATAATCTTCTACTTTTAAAATAAATTAAATTCATGAATGATATTTATATGAAAAAAATATGTTTGTTATGCATATAAATTAAATTCATTTTTGTTTAATTTTATTTACAAGTTCAAGACAAATAAATGTTAGAGGACAATAAATTTTTGGGAATTTACAATGAATCTTAGTCACATCATTCTAGAGTTATTTTATTAATTTTATTTATAGTCAATTTAGAAAAGTAACTCAACCATGGTTATTTATATTGTGCATAAAAAGTAGTGTAGGAGGTGAGTTGTCATATATACCTACCCCATAAAGCCCCTAACTTATAATATTTTAATATATCTTATATTTTTGTAGTACATCTCTTAGGAGGCCCATTTTTTACCTCAAATTCTCTCTAATGGATGATCTTCATCATGATGCTGATTAAAATGATGATGATGACGATGATGAGGATCATGATGATGAAGACGATGATGATCAACATGATGAAGATGACGGTGATGATGGTTATGATGATGATGACAATGATGATGATGATGATGACGATGACGATCAACATGATGATGGCGATCATCATCATTGCCATCATCATCATCGTGATCATGATGATGAAGACGATGATGTTCAACATGATGAAGATGATGGTTATCATCATCATCATCATCATCATCATTGTCGTCATCGTCATCATCATCAACATCATGTTGATCATCATCGTATTCATCGTCATGATCATCATCATCATCATGATCGTCATCGTATTCATTATTTATATCATTACTCCATTAATACTTATTTAAATTCACAACAATTGAAAAATGGTATTTTAATGAATGCAAAAGAAAGGTTTCTCCAATTCATTCTATAAATGGTAGTAGATGGTAGTGGTTATAAGACAGAGAGATTATATGACAAGGTTCATAGAATTTCTATTTGAAGTATTAGATGTTTTAGGGGTTAATGGTTAAATGGATTAAGTATTCGATGTTTTTAGGGGTTAATGGTTAATGGTTGATGATGAATAAAACTTTCAACATTAAGGGTTATGATGGTTATTACTTATTAGGGGTTATAGATTTAGAGTAGAAGTATTTGATGTACTTATAGGGATTAAGGGTTAGTAATTAGGTGTTAGTAATTAGATATTAAATATCAATGGTTATATTGGTTATATAGATTAGGTGTTAGTAATTAATAAATATATATTTTTTAAATATTAAAAATCTAAAATTAAAAAAGAAACCTATTAATTAAAAAAAATGAAAAATGAAAAACAAAAAACAAAAACGCAGACATACCCTACCTCACTTTGGCATTGTGAATTGAGCTGAACTGTGCCTCCTACCGTTGTTAAGTGAACTGTGAGCTGAATTGAGATGAATTGAGCTGAACTATGCCTCCTCTCGGCACTAAGCGAACTGTATTGGACTCTACCTCCCATCGCATGGACTACGAACTCTACCTCTCATCGTTGAGTGAAATGTGGACTCTGCCTCGTTTTGGTGCTAAACTGTGGACTCTACCTCCTTTGGGTAGGAACCGAAGTTGCTCCCATCGCGTGGACTATGAGCTCTACCTCTCATCGTTGAGCAAACTGTGGACTCCGCCTCCTTTTAGTTCTAAATTGTGGACTCTGACTCCTTTGGGTAGGAACTGAATTTTCTGCAATCTATCAAGCTAGGCACATAATGCCTCCTAAATTGGTGAGTTTATTTCATACCTATTATATCTCTCATTTTACTCATATTCGTTCAGGGTTTGGGCGTTATGAAATAGGTTCAATGTTTGAGTTTGGGGGTTATGTTTTAGAACTCAGGCATTATAGGAGTTATAGAACTCACTTTGGTTAGGTTCTCTATGGAGATCCCCTTATTTTATATTTAGGAAGTTCTAGATCATACAGAAAAATGTATAACCTTCAATCTATCGATCAAGGGCGAGAAGACAGGCCTCATGGAGATGCAATGGAGTAGGAACTGGCTGGGTTGGATGGTGGGCTCTAGAATGGGATATTAAAGCCAATGATTAATTGCTCAGGTGGGAGAAACAACCACCATAAAATAAAGATGGTGCAAAAAAACCCTAGAGAGAGCAATGAGGACCAAACCCAAACGATTTGATATGTCAAACCTATGAAACCATAGTCGTATTCATGTTGTAATAGTCTCGCATTGGAGAAACAACCACTGTAAAATAAAGATGGTGCAATAAACAACCTAAAGAGAGAAATGAGGACCAAACCCAACAGATTTCATATCTCAAACCTCTGAAACCATAGTTGTATTTGTCTTGTAATAGTCGCAGAAATGATCTTGACACAAATCCTATGAAACCATAGTCGTATTTGTGCTATAACAGTCGCAGAAATGATCTTGACACAAATCCTATGGAATGGAGTTGGCCAAACAAGATAAGGGTTTGTTTTAAAATTCTTAATATACCTATACCCGGAGGTTCTATTTAATGTAGAATAATAGTTTAACTTATCAACTGATAACAATGAATAAACGACGGTAGTAGGAGAACAAATTTTCCAATAGAATATACGTACCTCTTTAAAGAGAAAGCTGAGAGTGAACCAACAATTGAATATCACACGACAGCGAGATACATTGGCTCAGATGCTCATCATAGGTTTTCAGAGGGTTATATAAATGTGCCCTGGATATAAACCTTGGTTGCGGTCAACGACAAAATCTTTGGAGGTCGATATTATTCCAACACTTTTTTCCAAATGGGGCCCCTCTAAAGGTACAGTTGCATAGGGGCATTTTAAATTTCTCTTTATCTTCCACAATTTTGATTGCCCAATTGGTGCATACGTTTGGGCTTGAAGAGACGATTCGATCATCTCCAAACCACCCCATTCCTTTCGATTGCAATAAATCCCCTAATTAACTCGATGAAAACCCTTCTTTCCCTATAGGATGACCTAGATCAAGTATTTTAGGAGCTTCTCCAACCAATGATAGACTGCACTAGTAGGACCAGACAAGATGAATAATAGGCATGAGTAGAAGCTATAACCTTGAACAATTTTGGAACTTGGCTATTAAGAATATATGTAAAGAAATCCATTTGTTCACCTTCGTATCTATATGTTGTAGCACTACATCTTAGAGGGCTTTTTTAGAGTATTTAAAAGCAAATGGCCTCGAGAAACTAAAAACCTGCTCAGGTTTAATCTAGGTCTACTCTTGGCTGGTAACTTAGGGATGTCATCTTGTGATAAATTATGACACTATATTTTGGCCATTTAAAGCTTAAAACTCAAGGCCTAATGAAAAACCTCAATAAAATCTATCACTCCTCATTTATCATGAGGTATCTTATTCAGTTGAAGACCATGTTTAGGCAGGTTGCATATGCGGTTTTGTAGCTATGCCATGTTGCATTACCATGTGATATTAGTCAGTATTATTTACTTCTACATGAGGCAGGGTATTACAGGATTATGGCAGATATAGGGGCTTATAGTGCATATGTTTCCCCGACACTTCCCTTATGGTTCGTTCCAACTATCCCAATATTTTCTCTTTATTAAAATGTATAGCTCTGGGGTGAGTGCATGGTGCTTAGAGGAATTTCATGTTGCATACTTTGGTTATTATTGCACCTTCTTCCCCTTTAGAGCTTGGCAGGATATCTACTTATTTTTATGATGGATGTAGCATGGGTTGGTGATGATTATTTTGTACCTTGCTATATCAGTGTTGTGATGATGGTCTATGCTATGTGTTGGTGATATTTATGGTTCGATCTAGTTGATTATAAAGAGGATGTTTACCTTTTATGTATTGATGGAAAAGGAGCCTATGAACTTCGACTTTCCCTAATTATTTTGGGTCAATTTTGCTCTTAACATGATATATTTATTATTTGTCTTGATTGTGCCTAATTCCCCAATTTTGAATTCAGTCATTCATTTCAACACCTTAAAATTAATTTATTGCATGGACTCCACATTATATGTTTCGACCATGAGGTGCTTAGTTGACTGGAAATTGGGTTAGGTAATACTTTGCCATTAATGGACAGTCATGAATCTTATGGTTTATGATTTGGGTCTTGAATCAAGTACTAGGTATTTTGATTTCCTCTATTTTTTATTTGAACATTTAATCTCAATTTTCACCGTGTCTCTGGAGATCCTGTACAGTGGATGTAAATGTTGGCTCAAACTCATACACGGGTTTGCATTAGTGTCCAACCAAGGTGGTCTATTATAGTCCAAGCATTAGCATATTCAATGGCTTTCCCTCATGTTGGTAATCCAAGCATTAGCATATTCAATGGCTTTCTCAAAGCCTATTTTTCCGTTGTTCGTCACTTTTCATAGGGCTATTCATGCCCAGAACTGCCTTTTAACCCTCCAATTTGGCCTAGATTTCGAGGTACGCCTATTCGGTGATGGATAAGTGCACAAGGGTGCCCAAGATGATGAAATAGGGTTGCTTCATACCTTTTTTTACTGCCAAACAGGTTTGTTTGTGCCCAGAATTCATGTGGATGTTGCTATAAGGCATATGAATGAGGTTTTAGGGTTGCTTTCACCCACAGATTTCTCATTTTCACAGCCAAAATTGCAAAGACCGCCTCCTATTGCCATTGATTATCATCTTTTATTGCTGCAATGTGCCCAGATCTGAAAGTTGGCCTAATTATAGCTGATTTGACCTTCATAATGCTCCCAAAGTGCTCATATTTGTCCCTTTGATGCTCATACTTGATTCTAGAGTTGTTTATGCCCATAGGACTGCCCAACATTGCTCCTAGTGTGACATTGAAAATACAAAGGTTGTTCTTCATCATCAGCTTTAGAATCAGCAAATATTACAGATTGATATAAATGTATTTAAAACATTATTTTCATTCCTGAACGTGGCAAGTAGCAGATATGGAAATGTCCGCTCTTCACCACCATGGATTATATATATATATATATATATATATATATATGATTGTTGTAGGTTACCACTGGGAAATATGACTCTGAAGTGCTGGCTTATGCACTTCAGAGTATAACAGAGGTTAAAACATCCAATCTACAGGATCTCCAAGAACTCAACATCATTATTTGTCCATTACTGTAAAGGAATTGTACTAGAAGATTTGCTAGGACTTGTTGATTTCACAGAGAAGTTGAACAAAATATAGAGGAGACTAAGCAAGCTACAACACTTTGACGCAAGTGCACATTGACGCACACGAAAAGTGTTGTAGCTTGCTTAGTGCTCCTCTTTGTTTCTTATTTAGGTTCAACTAAACAGTAAAATCAACAAGTACAGGCAAATCTTCTAGTACATCTCCTTTATAGTAATGGAAAAATAATGATGTTAGTTCTCTGGAGATCCTATAGAATGGATGTAAATGTTGGCTCAAACTCATACACAGGTTTGCATTAGTGTCCAACCAAGGTGGTCTTTTATAGTCCAAGGTATTTTGATGTCCTCTATTTTTTATTTGAACATTTTATGTCAATTTTCACCGTGTCAGATTTTTTTTGTCCATCTTACAATTAACACGATAAGATGACCTTTGTGGTTTAGACAGTTGGTTAGCTTTAGAATCAGAAAATATTAAAGACTAATATAAATGCATTTAAAACATTATTTTTATTCCTGAACATGCCAAGTATCAGATATGGAAATGTCCGGTCTTCACCACCATGGATTAGATATATATATATGATTGTTGTAGGTTACCACTGGGAAATATGCCTTTGAAGTGCTGGCTTATGCACTTCATAGTAGCACAGAGGTTAAAACATCCACTCTACAGGATCTCCAAGAACTCAACATCATTATTTTTCCATTACTGTAAAGTGCTCAGATTTGTCCCTTTGATGCTCATACTTGATTCTAGAGTTGTTTATGCCCATAGGACTGCCCAACATTGCTCCTAGTGTGACATTGAAAATACCAAGTTTGTTCTGGAAGCCCCAAATAGGGCCAATTCACCTTGGTGTACTATTTTATTGTTAGAGGAAGGACTTCTCTCATTATTTGAGGAACATTCACCCTTGGAGACACATGCATAAGGGTAGTGTTAAGCCTTACCAAAGGAGAAAGTGATCATTTGAAGCATGCTTACACTATTTTATACACCATTTCATGAGAGATATTACATGCTTGGAGGTTACTCATTGAGTTGGTCCACTTGGAAGGTTGTTCACATGGTTCATGCCCTATTTTGTGAAGAACATTTTTGTATTTGGGGGCTGCTTTATAGATTGACTATTGTGCACATGGGTGGAATCTAGGGCCTACAAAGCAAGTTGTGTTTTACTCCAAATAGTGTTATGATGTATAGGAATCCTACAAAGCTAATTGACTCGACAAGGAAGTAGGTTTAGAGTCTAGATGTTTATATTTCTAGGTTAATTTTTTTTTTGAATTGAAGTGTCGTGTGTGTGACCTGTGCATTCCCACATTCACTTGGTCAATTTAGTACGGATTGGGACGAATTGACCATTTTGTTACCGATCCATTCAGCCATACCCTTATTTGCTTGGTTCGGTACCGAACTTGTCACTCCAATCATTTCAAAGGCCAAGTCAACTCGATTGGGGGTCAACTCGGTTGACTCGGCCACCTTGATAGAAAAACACTTGATTAAATCTGCAACTATTATTGTTGAAAAGGGGGTAGGCTGGTAAAAGGAAAAGGAAATGTTAGGAAAAGGAAATGCAAGCAATAAGTGAGAATGGAGGATTGTATGTAACTAAAAGAGGGGCATACATAAATTTTTACATACAATCCCATTAGTGTCATAAATTATGGGAGAGATCATAAAAACATCCCTACACAAATATTAACCGATAAGTATGGTTTTGGTGTTCATTTGGAGAATAAAATCCTATAACAATAGTTGTTATTATGACTCTTAAAGGGTCCTAGATGAGATCTGTGCACTTTTAGGAAGTTCAACTTTCAAGCAAAAGAAGCCATAAACAACAAGTATGTGCACCCTAGAAAACATGGAAAAGATCATAAAACATATTAGGTAAAATGGATAATCATCTACAATGTCACAAAATCATTCATGGGAAAATTGAAAACCACTTCAAGGAGATATGTTCTTTGAAGGAAATAGTCCATTAAAGGAGAACCTCCGGGTTTTGTATAGACATATATTGGCATCAATTGCAGTGTTATATGTGATGCATATGCATAACATATCGTCTCAAGCTTGACAACGTTGAAAGGTTAAAGTACAATGGCCACAAGCATACATATGAAGCTTATGAAGCCTACCCAATTCATGTTAGCAAAAGGCAATGCAAGCAATAAGTTAGAATGGAGACTTATATGTAACTAAAAGAGGGGCATACATTAGAATTTTTAGGGCTATGAAATGCCCACACCTATTAACCAAACTCATTCTTGACAAGCTTTTTCTTTAACAAGTTTTTGGCTTACAAGTCTTTCCAAGTTTTTTTTCTTATAATTCTTTCCACATTTTTTTGCTGGTATTTTGCTATGCTTATGCCAAAAAAAAATTTGGCTATGGTGTAGGTAGAACCAAACAGGTATTTGTCAGACCTGTCTTCCTCCAACGAAGGGAGTTTGGGAAGGCTAGAGGAAAGTGAGACATCCAGTAGGTCTACACGGGCTAGATCAACTAGATGTTAGAAGATCAAAAGAAAATTTGACAAACGCATGAATTTTTTTCTCCAAGGAGGGGGGTCATGTTCCTATGATGATGAGACAGTGGGAGACATCGATGTGCCCTTAAGGTACCAACACCTAGTGAAACAATGGGTGGCTAGCGATCTTCCTAAAGTAAACACTGATTTTTGTGTGAATGAGAGGATATATAGAATTGCACCATCCTCATTGCATGGGATGGGGTTGTTTTACATGGATGACATAAAGGTTGGATATGGTAGATGTACAGAATTGATGGAGTATGTTGGACCCTATTACAACTACAGTGATTGCATGCACCTGGTCCAATATACACAAAGTATACGTAGATATGGGTTGTCAACGAATTATATACAACTAAAAGACAAAGCTCAAAATAAAGGAGCAGCGATGTACATGGACGAAAGGCCAAAAATAATTGGTAATATTGCGGGGTTTATAAACAGTACACAACCAGGGTCTACATTAAAGCAACCCAATTGCATATTCGAGTCGCGTGAAGGAAACCATGTCTTTGTATGTGCAATTAAATCAATAGCTACTGGCGAAGAACTGCTTATTGATTACAATTTAAATTGTGTAGATACAAACAATGTTAGTATGCTTGTGGTACAACAAACAATTTAACCACCATTTTATTAATTATTTTAACATCTATAGGAATTTTTGTTAGCATATAATTGAAATTATCTACTTTTCATGTTTCCTTATGTAACTTTTAGTATGTTTTTTATGCAGGGTTCTCTCAAGGGCACCTCTGTCTCCGTAGATGTTTTTCGACCCAAGTCAAGGCAGCAGGTATACATCGATATTGACAATGTAATATTAAATTTAGGATGGACATACATATACGTTGTTATGTATTTTCATTAGTATATTAGGTTCGTTTATATAATATTATCTATTTTCCATGCAGAGTGTTGATCAAGGAAGCCAACCGATTATTGATAAGTCGACTACAGCATCAGGGCAACAGCCAAACATGAATGTAATTCTCCATTTCAAATACTTTAAAATCGTAAACATGTATATCGTGACGCATTATGTTTATTTTGTTATGTATTCTTTCGTTTTTATGGTTGCGTTCATGATGGTAATGTTGTCTACCTTTTTTGCAGATTGACTAGGGAAAGTCCCCAACTGTTGATCAAACGACTGGAGCCGCGAGGCAACCAGTAAACCTAAATGTAATTCCACATTCTAAATACTTCAAAAATGTACTCATATAAAACATGTAGCATAGTGTTTTTTTTTGTTCTATATTTGTTAGCTTATACATATTGCATTCATTGTGATAATGTTCTCTACTTTTTTTGCAGGTGGTTGATCGAGGTAAATCCCCATCTGTTGATTAGACCACACCCTCATGTAGGCATCAGGTAATCCTAGATGTAGTCCCTAATATAATTATTTGCGCACACTATATTTTCAAAGACCAAGCAATTTTTTATATATTTCAATTGCAGACAAGGGATTTCGTTTATCAAACGGCGTCTCAAAACTCTTTACATAATGAGTTCTCTTGGTTGATGAGAGATAGTGAAATTAGAGAGTATGTAGACCCATTGAGGGTGCTACAAAGGAAAAGGGAAAAACAAAATGAGGAACTGATTGGTCTGACATTGGCAGTTCCACTAACAGAAGGGCTCGAACAAAGGATTCAATTGTTGTTACAGCAACGTAAACAAGTGGACGTAAGTTATCGAATAAAAATTTAAATTCATTTATAAAAACTTTATAGTATTTGATTTTATATGTTGTTGAACTTATAATACAATGGTTTGAATTTACAGCTTGCTATGGAGATTATCAGTGGTGGTCAAGGCAATGTTTGTCCCAGTGACCAAACCACTCCACGTACAACACATACTACTCCCATATTGTCCACTGAACAATCGACAACACGCTCTGTGACACCACCGAGGGAAGCGGATGGTGCAGCCAATGTTTCCCCACCCACAATAGATGTTGCAGAAGAAGGGGTGGATGCAGGGCTAGATAGAGATGTGGAAGCATTTCCTGGATCTTCTCATGTGACTAGAACTGGTTCAATAAAGTGTACATTTTTTGTGAATGAAGAACTAGTTCCAATAAAGATAGAGAGGATTCCAGGTCATTATAGATTGTTCAATTTATTTTTTATAATTTGTCTCTAATATACCGATAATATTTTCTAATGTTGACTAATGATGGCAATAATGTTTTGCAAGAAATGATATATTTTATAAACATATGAATTATTTGGCCTTGGATATCTTTGGGCCCACCATCCGCACAATGTGGAACAAGCAGCCAAAAGCTTTAAAGGATGATCTGACTAATCACTTGGTTAGTCTGTTCGGAAAAGATACCTTCGATACATCGAAGGTACTACAGAACGCTGGAAAACATCTAAAGATTATCCGAGACCAATATAGGGTTCACCTAGAAAAGAACCCTAGGTATGAGTGCCCTCCAATGATTCCATCTATGGAGTGGAAAGCCCTAGTGGAAGACGGAAAAGAGAAGGGCCTAAGAAAATCAGGAAAGATACCACCAGGTGGAACAAGGAGGTATGCAATACATTCCAAAATGTAGTGGTAAGCCTTATTATTACTAGTTTTTATATCAATTTTGGTACATTGACTAATGTATTTAAAAACTTAATTAGGCTCTCGGACACATCTAAGGCCACAAAGGCAAGAATTGAAAAAATTGGCCAACACAAGCTTGGGCCTGGTGGTTACTCCAACTTGGTAGCCGATATGTAAGTATCGCAAAACCTGAATCCGCATCCAAATACCATACAGATTATTATTTTTGTTTTGTTCTGACAAAAGGCTTTAAAATTAATGACATCATGCAAATATGAAGGCTGACCGGTTCAAAGAATTGCCCAGTGCGGATTACATGAAGTTTGGCTTCGAACAGGGCTTTGACGCCGTTGTTGAACACCGAAGAAGCTTGTCTGGGAATACTGCACGATCTTCTGCTCATCCATCTGGTGCCCAGGTATGTGAAAACTGTATATTTTAATGATAATTTATTAATGCTCATGCAATTTGTTCCTTAAAAATAAACTAACATAAATTATTTAATCATTTTTGTGCAGGAAAGTAATGGTCACGTTCATGTCGAGGATGTAGTACATGACCAACCAAACGAAGATCATGCTTCTCATCCTGGTAATCAATTTATTAATGTGCTACTATTTTTTATAGACCATTGCAGATGATGAACATTAATTCTAATTCTACACAATTCAACTACAGAGCATGTAGCTGTAAATCATAACATGGAACAAGTTGGCCAATACGAGATAATGTTGAACATGTTGATGTGCACATGGCAAGTAAAAACACACATTCATAATGTTTTTTAAATGAATTACTCGTATTTATCAAATTAAAAATATATTAATGAAAGATTTTGACATTATTGCAGAAATTCATCGCCCCTCGCCTGAAGTTCAACCTTGCGAGCAAACTAGTAGGGATACCAATGATCAAATTCCTGAAGATGTGACTCTAACTAAATATTTAAAGAGAAGAAAAGTAAAAAGGAAGTGACTAAACAAATTTTGAGTAATTCTTCTTTATAAAAAAACAAATTAATGGTTTTTTCCTCTGTTTCATGAATGAATGTTTGAATGAATGCTTTACTAAATGGTTTACTGATTTTTTTTCTGCCATTGACTAAATTAATGTTTTAATGGTTTTTTCAGCTGTTGAATGATTGAGTGGTTTAATGAATGTTTTAAAGAATGATTTAATGAAAGCATTTTTCAACTATTCAGCGAAATAATTTTTAATGTAGAGGCATTGTTATTTGCATTGTGAAATAGTGAAATAAATTGTTATTTGCAAGTATAGGCATTGCGTTTGGGGAGTTGAGAGTGATGTGAAGGGGGGGGAGGGGCCATAAGAGCTTCCACCTTCACGTGGTTGGTCTTTTTTAGTAGATGATATTAAATTATTCTTGAAACAGAGAGGAGCTCAATGAATGGTAAGGAAGAATACATTAAAAAACATCTATTTCTATATTTTTACTGTGTAATTTTCACTATTGCTATTTGACTCCTCCATTGGAACTTGTTACAAATAGCGTTGAGAAACATTTCCATAGTTAAGAGGCAAGAAATGGAGTTTTGATTAGATCGATGGCCTTATATACAAAGTATTTTTGGTTATCTATGTTTTATTAGGTGATATATTCTTAACAATTACTTTACTTGAATAGTTGAATAGTATTGTAATTTACATTGTAATAGAATTGTATTTATTTAGATTGGTTTTGTTATTTTAATAAACAAACATAAATATATTTGATAGGTCCTAACATGAAACTATTGCCACAGGACAAAAAATGAAGTATGTTGAATGATGTTTTGAAAGGTAAAGCATAAGAAGACTGTGTGAAGATCCACAAATCAAGGTATAATTATGTTTTCTTTTATTTGATTGAGCTGTGTATTGGGTATTTATGCATTTGCACACACATACATTTAGTTGATGATGATGATTACCATACATAGAGGCGAACTTTGTTCTATCTGATCCAAAAAATTACCTTAAATATTTTGATTTATCATGATAACTGGCCCCTTGGTAATACTTTACCAATACCATATAACTAGGACAACAAAATTAAATGTAGGCATTTCATTACAAGAAATTTGATAGGCATTTGAGTTTGATGGGAATATGAAAAGTCAAAAGACAGAAAAAGATAGATAGACTTGTGAGGAAAATGGTATCTGAAGCATTGTTTCCCCATTATTCCGCATGAGTATATTGTTATCTGCCCCAGTTTATCTTTCTCTAGTAGTTTTGTAATTTGTTTCTTAATCTCATATCTCGTTCAACTTTAATGGTTGATTGTGCAATGGTAAACCTATGTTTATATTTTAGCTTATCCCTGTAGGTTGTGAGTTGGGCATGGTACACATTGGTATTTTCAGTTTCCATTGTAACTTTTCACCCCAACATCACTGTGCACTTTATTACTCATAATTGCTAATTTGTTACAAAGTCTTCTTTGTGCAAATCTTTTATTAGGCATCTATATCTTTCTGTATTGCTTCCAATTTATCACCGAGTTTAAAGTGGTCACTTACAGCAAACATCTCAACTCTGGAATACAAAAGAAGAATGACTGCATTGATAATTATGGTAACAAAGTATTGAGATCTGCTTGAAAAAGTAAAGGTCTATTTGCTACTTTATTTCTGGAAGGCATTGTTTGAATGGTTAAGTTATAAAAACTGTTTATTTTTGTTGTTTTCAAGCAATCTTCCACAGGTATCCACAGCTTGAAAAAGAGTATCAGTCATTTTCTCTGATTTAGAATGATAGATCACTAGATTTGGTATGACATCTTTTTGCTTAAGGTAACATTTTCACATTTGTTGGAAACAATTTTGATGTTCTTTCCCAAGGAAAATATGTTTTTATTGAAGAAAGCCCATTTGCAGCCATGACTTTTGGTGGTGTTGATCCTAATCACTACAAGGGTAAAAATCAATATGCTCATGTTACTCGAAACGGTTACTAGAAGGTACATAATAGAATCATGTTAGTTTTCCATGTTTAAGATTAATTGTATTTTAAGATAAACACATGCATACCATGTTAATTGTATGAGTCAATATAGTTACTAGTAGGTATGTCATGGGATTAATATACTCTAATAAATTGATTTTCCTATTTCCTTCAGTTTGACATGGGAGACTTCCCCATTGATGATCAATCAACGGGTCAGCATAGAGTCCATCTTATTCAATTGGGCACATGATTGCTTCTTAAGCAATCTTATGAAAATATTGATGGCATTTTATGAACATTTTGTTGCAGGTTTCTGTGTTGGAGGTTGTGTTTCTATTGCAAATTCTGGAACTTCTTTGCTAGCTGTCCCATCGGTAAAACATGCATACCTTTGATATTTAGTGGTGTTTTCTAGGTTTGTGCATGATATGCTATTGTTGTAAAGCATAAGGGTTTCATAGCCACACCAAGGATATAGGGCAGAAAAAGCTATTTCAAAATCATAACCAATAGAGTATTATCATTTAAACCACTTTTCTTTGAAATCAACATTAGTAGACAATTTTATCAGCTAGCAAGTGTAAGTAACCATCATTTATCATCACATAGGCATTATTATCATCATTTAGATTAACTGTAAATACTACTGTATATCAACATGAATTACCAGCTAAGTTAACCATCCTTTTAAGGGTTTATACAAGTACTCCTTAGCCTAAAAAGAATGCTTTTGAAGGCAGAATTCAATTATATTGTTGAGATTTCCCCATAACTCAAATATGACCCTAACTTGGTTGATTTTGCAGGTATTTTTGATAGGTTTTAGGGCTAGAAACAATAGTAACACTGATCAGTAAGGAAAGTGTCCCTAAATTTCCCTACTAAACAATTAAATGGGGTCGTTGTAAGGCATAAAGTAACCTTTTATCAAGGCCAAATTATCCCAACCCCTGAAACATGTCAAATATGAAACCCTAACTCTGACTTTTGACTGGTTTTTTTAGGTTGCTTCTCAAGTTCGTGGATGTAGACAAGAAGATAGGTGACGCACTGGAGGATCTAGGGCTAAATAGGCATACCAAAATTTGAAGGTGGCTTATAATTTGAAAATTGTTGTTGTTTTTGGATTATTGAATTTTATAAATTTCTAAGGTTTTCTAGTTTATAAAAACGCAGATCTAATCTAACACTACACTAATCACAAAAATGCGTATATATACACATGAAATACTACATTTTGATCAAAATGACAAATCTTAGGGGTTTTGTGAAATTTACTTCAAACCTAAGGCCATAAGGGATGGTGATTAGCCTCCCTCTTGGAAAATTTCCCTAAGCCTCATCAACTAGGACTTCCAAAAACAACCTCTAGGGTTTGTTGGAGGATCCTAATTAGGGAAAAATTCAGAGATCTAAGGACAAACAAGAGAAAAATCCTTCAAGAGGATGTTTTATAACATGTAAAAGTTGACAAAAGCTGTTAAAAAGCCCCAATTTAGAGAAAACGCAGCATTACAACCACCATTCAATCCATAGAAGCATAATTTCACCAAACTTTACCAATGGAGCAACCAAGAAAACCCTAGATCCTCCTTTTGCTTGTGTTCTTCCAACAATGCTAGCATCAATCTTGCATGTGCATGAAACCCTAGAATTCACCCATCATTTTACCATAAATCCAAAGAATAAATAGTAATATATTTGATAAGTTTCCCCTGTGAATCCATAGGCAAGCCTATATCATTAGAATGCATTAACAAAGCTAGAGTAGGAGTTTTAAGCAAAAACTTTGAAAAAACATACAATTTATTTTTGTGATCAAATTTTTTGTGGGCTTCATTTTGCTTGTCAAAAGTGGGCCAATCTAATGCTCCTACAACTCCACGGCCATTGTAAACTAGTCTTTATATGGAATCATTGGTTTATGCTCTTCAATATGAAGGCCCTCTTAAAGATTGCCTCTTTGTACGAAGTCATAGACAATAAGGCATTCCTTGCCCCGTGCATAATAGCTAATACAAAGTAGTTAGATGGTAATCATTGTGCTTAATACTTAGCCACTAACGCTGGTTATAATAGAACATTATGTTTTCTTGTAGTAAAAAGCAACTGTGAAACCTTATAGAGTTTCTCTTCTTCCAGAAAATACTTTATTATTAGACCGTGAGATATCTCGACTTCAATATCTATTTGTTTTAGCAGCCAAAGCCTTCATAGACTCCATTTACTGCATCAAAGGAATTGACCGACTGATCATTGGTCTTCTTATAAATAAATCTTTCATAAAAGCTCTATTGCCATCTCTCCAAGAAAATAAAGGGATTCACTAGCTGCAAAAGGATTGGATGCTATAAACTCATGCTCCCAGCCTATAGAAAACACAACAGCAACACAAAGCATAAAAATGGAAATCCTATATAATAAATTACTAAGGGAAATGCATGATAAATTTGGATAAATTGGGTTATAAGGGAGATCAATGTTTTTCCTGCATTTCTAGCCTCTCCCAGGGATCCATTTGTCACTATTTTGTTGTCTAAGTAACGGCAAAGGGAATCGTTGTCTTTGAAAGGAAGTTGAGCAAGGATACATAGTGATTTAGCTTTGGAAAGGTAAATTGTTGTCTTTGATAGAAGATAGACACTAACACACATAATGATTCCTTTTGGAAGCAAAGACAAGTAAAAACATCAATGAACATCCAATCTGGAATCGACATCTAGAGTTAAATAGTTATGTGATCTTAGTAGAAGCAAATTGTTGTGCATTGGAAGCTCAACAATTTAGTTTGGAATGACAATAGGATTTGCTGGGGAAGGCAATTACTGCTCAAATCACCAAATCCTGAGCCCACATGCATGAGAAATCGTTGTCTTGAGGGGACCATATGCAAAATCGGTGTTGTTCCTGGTAGGAGCCTGCTTTAACGTACAACAATTTAGCCTAGGGGAAGGTTGAATGCTTTGCTAGAGGAAGTTCCTCTGTAAGCCACCAAATCCCTGGCCCACACTTGTTATCAAATCGCTATAACTAAGTGAAATCTTTCAATTTATTTTTTTTAAATCTACCAATAGGTGTTGCTTTTCTGACATTATTTCGACGCTTCGGTGAAACCATCTGACGGCAGTGTCATGACTCCGACGCTTCAGACCATCGGACGACCGACGCTTCAAGTGTCGGGCCGAGTCGAATATCCGACAGCATCGCCATGCCTCTGACCCTTTTCCCGTCAGATGGCTGAATCTTCAAGTGTCAGATGGCGTCGAATAACCGACACTTTATGGATAAAATACTGACGGAGTCACCATTCCTCCAGCACTTCTGTTCGTCGGAAGGCCGACTCTTCAAGTGTCGGATGGCGTCGGATTTCTGACGGTGTATGCAAGTTTTGATTGACACTTTAGAAGAGAAAACGGTCGAATAGGTGACACCATGGTGTGTCGGATCTTCGACCCACATTGGTAGGATGTCGAATATCTGACCTTATGCCACTGATAGCAAAAAAAAGTGCATGTATTGAAAATGCGACAGAGAAGTGTCAAATTTCAGACATGCAAGGTGTCAGATTTTGGGTTGAAATTATGTTGTGTCAGAAGTTGGATCGGTCAACAAATATAGAGATAATTGAGACACAGAGAAGGATTTGAAAAAAATATATAAAGAGGGACCAAGTTCTAGTGCCGTCACGTTTTCACAATATTTATTCAAAATGGAATGGAAAATGGACATCAATCCCTACCAAGGTGAGATTGATGTTGTTAAAGTAAATCAATGGTTGCAGTAGGTAGAATTTTATTTCATAGGAGAGGAGAAAAAGATTTCATTTTCCCAACTGAAGTTAGAGGACCATGCCCTAAGATGGTTGGAAAGTCACACTCATACACTTTGGATAGAGGGAGATACCCTAGTAACTAAGTGGGAGGTGTTTACAACCCTCACCATGTCCCAATTCGACCCTATTGGGTACAGAGAAGACTACTTGATCTACTAGCATTACTTTTGGCAGAAGAAAGGGTAGAGTGTGCAGGAGCATGCCATTGTGTTCATAAAAATGGATATTATGTTGAGTATATATCCTAAGAACCTAGTTATACTCCTCAAGTATAAGTAGTCTACACAATCATTTATGGAGGCATGTGATGCTCTTAAAACCTTGTATAATTGATGTTGCATGTGTGAAAGCACAATTATATCTAGAGAATATGGGTAATATTGAAGGACATTCCAAGCCAAAGTACAACCAAGTGGTTCCTAGATGAAATACAACCATCCCTTACAAGTACCTACTATCCCATGGGAGAGAATCTCCATGAATTTTGTGGATGGTATGCCAAGAACAGGGGAAATTACTTTCTATTTGTAGTAGTTGACAAATTTAACAAGATGTGCATTATGATGCCTTGTAAAACGACCATCAAGGGAGAAGATGAAAGAAACATGTTCAAAACATTCTAGGTGCATGGATTGATACCAAGGAACATCATATTAGATAGAGATGTCATATTTCTTAATGCATTTTGGACTACACTTTGGGAGAAGACGAACACTAAGTTGAAGAGGCCTACAACTTTCCATACACATAGAAAGGGGATGCAAAAAGTAGTGATTAGAACTTTGGTTCAACTTTTGAGGGGTTACAGTCATAAGCATCCAAGGACTTGGGAGGAAAATTTGATTTCAAATCAACACACTTATAACATAGTAGTCCATACTTCTACTAGTAAGTAACCTTTTGGAACTTGCTTTGGGTATTTTCCATGTTTACCCTTAGACATTGTATATGGACAACAAGTAGGAGTGAGAGAAGACACCGCAAGAGAAGCATTGAAGGATAAAAAAAATTGTTGATAAGATTAGGTAGATCCATTTGCAAGTATAAGAGACATTGAAGAAGTAATAATAAAAGTACAAGGACAAGCATGATCAACCCATAATTGAGAAAACATTCAAGGTGGGAGACAACATTTGGTTGAATTTGAACAAAGATGGACAATAGGGTGTTGGAAAAAAAATCAAGGCTCTATGGTATGGCCCTTTTAAATGGTTGGTGAAGGTGGGTGATATTTCCTATAGACTCAATCTACCCCCACATACGTGCATTTAATCATTAGTGAATGTGGATAATTTGAAACTCTATGAGCCTTCCATGTCAGACAAGAAATTGATGAGCAAGTCCTACCTACCATAGAGGACTTAGCACCAAAAGCTTAGGAAAACAACAAAAAATATAGTTTTTTAGAATAGTTCTAAAACAATTGGGTGAGAGCAATATTAACTCTAGCAGGTTGGGTTGAAAGGAGAACTTCTAAGCAAGGCCAAATGGTTCTCTGGGGGGGATTCAATAAGGGAAAACTTTCCTCTCCCTGTTCATTAAAATATTTTGGGGACCAAAGGCCTCCCTAAATGGGGAGGTATGATCCGAAATGGATCATTATATTATTTGTCATGCATTTTGGTACTTTCAAGGTGGAAAATATTGAGGAATTGGATTATAGGGCCCATTTTATGGGTAGGTCCTACTTTGGTGGTTTGGGGTCCAAAAGCTTATCGGGCCCATTTTAGGACTTAAATGGCAATTTTCTAGGGACATAAAAATTTTGAAAGACGAGATCCAACCTCTTGACATTATTGTACACATTTATACATTTCCAATTGTGCATAAATCACCTCAATAAAAGTTAGTATCCAAATGTAATGCCTCTCGTGAGTTGACATATCCTATGGACCACCATGGTACCAAGTGAATTCCACATCAACTTCCATTACTAACACATGACATGGACATAGTCAAGTATGGAATTTCAACAAGAATCTAAAGGGTCCAAAACCATAACATTAATTGGTGGTTGAGGCATGCCAAAACCCTAACCCTAACCTTAGACAACTATCAAGCAATGTTAAATACTAGGACGTTAGAAAAGGAAATTCTTATTATATTGTGTATATTTCCATAGTTGATAAAAAAATATGGAATGTTTAAGCAAAAAAAGGAAGTAGAAGATCCTATAGCAACCGTATTGGCCACAAAGTCAATCGCAAATCCCTAGTGAATGCCCATTTCTTTGCATTTGCATTACATAATTGAGAAAAAAAAAGAGCATAGGCCTTAGCTTCAAGATAGGTTTTTCTTGTATTGTATTTTCCTAAGGTGTAGGCTTGTAGTTATTGTATGGATGGTCTATTATTTGCTTACTTCTTTAGTTTCCTTTTAGTTCTTTCAACATTAAGTGAGTAATATTAAATTTGAAATCTAAAGTAAAACATTCTATAATAAAATATTGTAAAATATTAGAAGATATGTTTTGACGAACTATTCCAGGGTAATATTCACGATAGTTTACAACCCCATTTTTATGTTTTTTTTTAATTCTAACATGAGAAAGACATGTTACCTAGGCTTGTTTGTTTTTTTATTACTAATGGTCATTGTAGGAGTGATACTACAAAACATTGCTACCTACTGCAAAAAAAAAAATTCTTTACAACAAAAAACTACAACCTATTGCAGGATGTTATAACATGTTCTAGAACACCACAACCAACTATAAGACACTATGAATTGGCATGGGAATCACACTAGTGGATGAAAATGTGTGGCAAAACCATAATAAGGCACTATGTAACTTACATGATACAATAGAACCAACAATGACTATTATGGAATGTGGTTCCACTTATTTTGACATGTGACCTAGAGATGTTGGCAAGTAGTAGTGCATGGATGTATGGGGAAATATTAAATAGTCCTAGATTCTAGCTCTAGTGTTGAAATTGTCAATACTATGTTTCCCAATGTTATTAAAAGTATCGTAAGAATCAAAGCAAGTTGTATATAGATAACTATAAACTTGAGATATAAATAATTCATATAGTTCTAACAATTTAACAAAATGATTCTAAATTAATCAACTTACAAGTGAGTTCATTTACGCAACTTGCTTACATCCTGGTACTCTCAATAACTTTGGGACAAATAATACTAATAATTTTTTTTGATTGGTGCTAGAATCTTGGAGAGTTTGATATTTCTGCACACATTCCATGCGCTACTACTTGTCAACATCTCATAGTCACATACGTGAGTTCCTAGTCTCTAGTACCAATCAACAACAAATATTGTTGGAAAAAGGGAAAGGAAATTTACATTAAGCATAAAACATTGTCCAAAATGGAGGTCCATCATAATGCTAGCACATTAACTATTTTTCAAAAACCACCACAAAAATCTCCAACTTTAAGGACTTCTAATGACGATTTCTATAAAACCACCGTTAAAAGTATCTTTAAGGATGGTTTTATACAACTACCCGCCAAATTCCTTAAAACTAAAGTTTTTGGGGTCGGTTTCTACAAAACCACCCCTAAAATTCATTCAATTGAAGTTTTATGGGGCTATTTTTACAAATAACTCTCAAAAGTCTTTGGAATTTGATTTTAGTGGCAATTTTAGTTTTGGGGATGGTTTTTTTAAAAGAAATATTAAAGATACTTTTGGAGGAAGTTTATATAAAACTGCCTTTAATAAACGTTCAACCACAACTCTAAGAGGGTCATTATTGAGTTATACTATTTCCAAAAGGGTAAATTGTCGTAGTGGAGGGATCACACAATTTCAAGTTTGAAAACTTATAACTAGAAGATTTGTCTTACTCATAGTGATGAAACATGTACTTGTTGTTGTTGCAACTATCCCCAAAAAAAAATTATATTTTTTAGGACCCCCTTTAAATTCTTGGTTTTGCTTCTCAAGCACTCTGAGTTGAGATCCAGCATTTATGGTTTGTTTCTATCATGGAAAAGTTTCCAAAATTTTTGTTTTTTACTAAGGCAGAAATGTGCTTCTGACCCGCTATAACGGATGGTTTTTCAAGTTCTGAGCCGCTACAGCGGACAGCTTCTTTTGTCTCAAGCCGCAATGACAGGTGACCTTTTGTTTGAATATCATAAAGGCTTTCAATTATGTTTTTCCCGCTACGACGAATGGTTCCTAGTTTTCGAGCCACTACAACGGAAAACTTATTGATTCGGAGTCGCAATGGCGGATGAATTTTCAATTTGACTGGTGGGTAAAACCATGATAGTTTTGTTCTGTTACAGTGGATCGCTTTTGAAGTCCTGGCCACCACAGTGGTTGTTCTTTTTGTTCGCATCTTGGTTTGATTTTCGCTACGGCAGAGGATTTTTGAGTTCATACTGCAACGATGGATGCGGAGTGGTGTTGACAATCGAAAATTCTTTCAACTTCTCTGCCCACCATGTCAAGTGATGGTCTTATCATACTGTCGCCACGACGGGCATGTTTGTAGTTCATTTGCAAAAAATGTGATGATCTTTTAGACCCGCTACGGCGGATGTCTTTCTCTGCTACTGCCACTACAGCAGAGGAGTTGCCCCGTTGACAATCTGTTTCTCACCAAGATTACTACGGCGAAGGATTCTTCACCATCCGATACTCAAGAATGTGGTAGGATTGTATCATCCTTGAAATTTTGTTCAGAATGGATCCTGTGACTTCGGTACTCGAGAACGTGGTAGGATTGTATCATCCTTGAAATTTTGTTCAGAATGGATCCAGTGACTTTGGTTCTTGAGAACGTGGTAGGATCGTATCATCCTTGAACTTTTGTTCAGAATGGATCCGGTGACTTCGGTACTCGAGAACGTGGTAGGAATGTATCATCCTTGAACTTTTGTTCAAAATGAATCCAGTGAATTTGGTACTCGAGAATGTGGTAGGATTGCATCATCCTTGGACTTAGTCCTAAAGTGATAGGGAGTGATTATCCCGTAATTGAATCCGGTGACTATAGTTGTCGAGAATGTGGTGGGATTGCATCATCCATGGAATTTAAGTCCAAAAGTGATCCGATGACTTTCATCTACGTATTGTGGATTGCAGGTTGTTGCTGATGATGATGATGTTCCTTATCAAAAGATCAGAGTGTGATGATGATGATGTTCCTGATCGAAATATCGGAGTGTGATGATGATGATGTTCCTGATAAAAAGATCAGAGTGTGATGATGATGATGTTCCTGATCGAAAGATCATAGTGTGATGATGATGATGTTACTGATCGAAAGATCAGAATGTGATGATGATGATGTTACTGATCGAAAGTTCAGAATATGATGATCATGATGATGCTGATCAAAAGCTCAGAGTATGATGATGATGATATTGCTGATCAAAAGTTCAGAATATGATGATGATGATGATGCTGATCGAAATTTCAGAGTATGATGATGATGATGCTGATCAAAAGCTCAAAGTATGATGATGATGATGATGCTGAAGTTTTAGAAGTTTGATGTTGTATAGGAAGACTGCATTCAAGAGGAGACTAGAGTGGCAAATAGAGAAGCCCTACTAAAGGAGGATGATCAATCCTTGGCCACTCATACCAAGAGAAGAAGAAGTCAACCCAACTTCAATAAGGGAAACAACAGGGAGTATCAACCTCCCAGGAAGTTCCAAAAGACAAGAGAAAGTCTCCCCAATAGGGACTACTCCGGCTTTCAATGTTTTCATTGTGATAAGATAGGACACATTGCCAGAAATTGTCCTATGAAGAGACAAGAATATAAGAAGAATATCAATAACAACAAAAGACATCATGTTCATCTAGCTGAAAATGAGGATGATGAAGAAGAATAGGAAGGACCTCCAAGCAAGAGAAGAAGATGCAAAAGAGTATGTATTATTTTCAGCACTCTCCGGATCTATAACACCTGGAGAATATACTTGTCTTATTGATAGTGGTGCTTCAAAGCACATGACGGGACAAAAGAAGACTCTATCAAGACTTGAAGAAAAGAACTCTCCTCAGAAAGTATCTCTAGGAGATGACTATCAATATCCGACCAAAGGAATTGGGGAAGCAAGCTACAAGATTGATTCAAGAAATCCCATGAAGATGAAAGAAGTACTATATGTACCAGGTCTGAAGAAGAATTTACTTTCTATCTCAGCTTTAGATAAGAAAGGATTCAGAGTTGCATTCATAGATGGCCAAGTACTCATGTGGCCCAAAGGGAAGAATATTGAAGATGCAGTTATCATTGGTGAAGAAGAAGGAGGCCTGTATAAACTCAAGGGACATTCAGAAACTCAAGGGAAATTTGAGTAAAAACACAGGGAGAATATGTTTAAAATACGAACAAAGATAGTTTTTTTTCTTTCTTTCTCCAAAATTAATAAATATTATTTTATTAATTTCCTTAGGAGGCCCATTTTAGACCCAAAATTTCCTCTAATTTTTTTTCCTATTTCAAGAGAGCAAACTTGTATGCACTACCATGTCTCTAATATTCCCTTAAAACTCTAAAATTTGGACCTAAAACACCCTGGTCTATCTTTATTCTAAGGTAATAAGTGGCACCCGATTTGGATCTCACAATGTTTTGATATAAATTTTTACAAAAACCAACTATTTAATCCTAGTTTAAGGTCAAGACAAAACCCCCATATTACACAACATGTAACTCAAAAAATATAGCAAACCAAATTCTGAAATATTTACCCAAGGTACTTATCTATGTCCTTTATCCACTCTAAAAGTTTCATTAACTTAAAATTATACAAAAAAAAGAATTAGAGAAAAATCATAAGATGACTCATTTAAATCAACAAAACCAAGAATCATCCACTTTGATACCAATTTTTATGGCCCAAATAACCAAGTAAGCATTAAAAAGAACCAATTCAGTAATGCCAAGCTTAAATCAGGTGAAATACTTAATGAATAAGAAGCCTCTTCAAGGGGGCAGATTCCTTTTACAATATATCAAATGCAAAGGATAATATGATCCCTAAAACTGGGTCTCCTTGGTATACATGGGATATAAAGGGTACAACTATATATAATGAGCCTATTCAACCAATAATGACAACAATAATGTAAAAATAATAATGTGATGACCCAAGTGCTAAGGCTTAACACAATTTAGGTAGTCATTATGGAATATGCCAAGTTGTTAGTTGTGAATCTCCGCTTCATTCTCCAACATCAATCTTGTATCACACAATCTCTCCACACTAGCATTGGTGTCCTCCCTAGGTTTTTCAAACCCTAACCATGTTTCATCACACAAGAACATGGAAAGAGAATTCTTGTTGTAGGCTCCAAATCTACATGTCCATCCTAGGGTTTCAAACCCTAGGTCTTCAACTCTTGTAATAAAAAAGGCATCAAGCCTCCATGGAAAATCAAGTATACAATAACCAATTTTTATTCTAAGCAAAGCATAACACCAATAAACAATAATCTCTCCATGAGCATCCAAGATGTCTCTTTCTTTCCTTGTCTTCTCCTAGGGTTTTTTAGTGTCATTCTTTGTACAAGACTTCTCTAAGATAATACAAATAATAGTGTATAATGATGATAATAGATACAAGATCTCTCCTTAATCTATATATACAATAGATGAGGGAGGCTAACATCAAATAAGAACATAAATCCATATAAGTAATCAAGAAGGAACTACACATGGAGTGCTCCACAACACAAAGGATGTATGTGTCAAACTAGGGTTTATCCAAACTTTATAGTGAAACACCCTCAAAGCATGATACTCCTTGGGATTAATGCCCTTCCTCAAAGATGGTGCACTTTCCAACAAGTTGTTAATCCAATGCTCCCTCTCCATAATGGTACACTATCCAAGTTTCCTCATGCAAGGTGCTTTTCCTCTAAATGTGTGTCAGATGTCCCCCTGTTCCCAATACTCTTTAACGTGTATTCCAATGTGGTCACAAATACCTAATTCTCCCCCTTAACATATGTATTAAATACCAACACCAACCTTCATGCAGTAATCTCTTCAACGTGAGCATCAAGTCAAGTGTGTATATATTACATGGTCACAAACTCCAAGGGATCAATACCCTCCTAGTTCCCACCACTCATAGTTAGTTACCTCCCTTGATCAAGCAATCGACTCCTCATTTGTGTGCACCCAATGGATTAGTCAACATGTCAATTAGGGTAACAACCTCCTAAGTAAGGAAACTAAGTTAGCATTATAAACAAGGTTAAGCATCCACCTAACTAATCAATCCATATGTCCATGAAGCATATCCAAAGGGATAAGAGACATAACACTCTCTTAGCAAGGTAAAACACTTTTGGAGTAACCCCTACAAGCTAATACTCCCCGTTTGTGAAAAAGGTGTTTTTTGTAATAGCCGTCAACTCCCTCTAAATATGCAACTAGTAACTCTAGTGTCTCCACAAATCTAAAAGAACACTCCTAAATATCACTCTACAAGAGTCATACCCACAAGTACAAAAGCCACACACCTCAACATCTAATAAATCACTACTCATAAAGGTGTCTTTCTTCCTAGTAATCAACCAATCAATATGCAACTCAACCTCCAAATTTTGAATATGCAAAAACAAACACATGGCAACTTGGTTTATATCACCAAAGAAAGCTAATCCATCTTCCCCTCTGTTAGGGGCTCCAAAATATCAATAACCATTTATATAACAAAAGGAACATAACCCTATATAAGTGCTTCTTGTTGAACTCAGAAATCACTCTAGAACAAGGAAAACATCAATAGTAATATGTCAAAATCCTAGCATCCCTAAATTCGTCATCATAGGACAAAATATTCAAGCACCACATCAAAAGTTGTTCAAAACATATTGAAAAGATAATCAAATCTCCAACATGACCAAGATAAGTGGATTAGATCTATCAAAGCATGAGATAAAAATATGCACACATCTCAACTCATTGATCATGAAATATGAAGCTCGTGGTAAGAGTAACAACAACCCACAAAGAGTCATCATCAAAATGTGGGCATGAGAATCACTTTCATACACCTCAAAACCTTTGGAATCTAAAGCACCAATATCAACAACAACAACTCTCTTTGACGAAGAGTGTCATGAAGCAAGAGCATCATCTCAATCAAATCCTTCTTCCTAAGAGAATCCAATACCCATGTTGTTGGTACTCATCACTACTCCCATAAACTACAAGCTTGGAATCAATTAATGATTTCACAACCATAGGTTTTGAAGCCTATCTCCGATCAAGGTATTCCACATCCTTATTCATTGCCAATACTCCAAGAATACAACATGAAATATCATCAGTCCAAGATCAAGAACAAAGTACAAACCAAATCCAATCAAATCCATGATCACACCAATAACTTAGCATCACACCAACAATCAAATCCATGATTAATCCCTACACAAGTGTACATGATGTATAATTGATATATAATTGATATTATCCCAAGGGACAACACTGGAAGCCCCCTTCATTTGTGACAACCACTGAAACAACACAAAGTTGTCATTCCTATAAACCCTTATTCACAACTCAACCAATAATAATAAATCTATCATAGAATGAACCAACTCACCTTGGGCTCCAAAAATCAACAAATGATCAAATTGGTTAAGCATGCCTATCATAGGCATCAAACCACTCCTCCAATCACAAGCATCACAAATCAACCAACAATCACAGGTCCACTTGGAATCATAGCTAATGAAACATAGATCATATACCAGCCATCACTGAAGTAGATTCTCCACCTATCATATCATAGGTAAAATCACACTAGCATCTATTGGAACAAATCAAGCACCTATTGCAAGTCCTTATGGGCATCACATTCACTGAAATTAAATCCATCCCATGCATAAGTGAATTATATAACATCGGTATCCATTGGAACCAATTAGGAAACCATTGTAGGTATTTTTTGGCATATCACCTATTGAAAATGAATCCATACCAACCACCAATAAAATAGAACAACCACCTATCACAAGTGAGAATAGGTTGGCATCCACGAGAACAAAGAAACCACCTATCATAGGTCCTGTTGGGAATCTCACCCTATAAAAATAACTCCATTACATCCATCCATGTAGTAGATCTACCACCTATCACAGGTGAAAAGACACTCTCATCACATGAGGGGTAACTAGGGTTTCAACCCAAAACCCCTCATGAGTGCAATTACTAATCTCAAGCTCACTAGGGTTTCAACACCCAATAATCTCAACAAGTTCAAGTATCATGCAATGGAAATACCAAGTCATTGTTCACCAAATGAGCAATCTCATCCAAAATAACTCTAATATTGTGTAGAGATTATATGTTACGACTTCCGATTACAAATTCAAATATTTCACCTCACATTGGGAGTTTCTCATATCTAATACTTGTAAGCTTCAACCTTAGAGTTTATTTGAAATATTAAATTTCTAACAACAAATAACAAACAATAGTTTGCTTCACTTCAACCCAACACACTAGGCATCCCAAGAGAAAAGATACCAAACATAAGCCAACAAGTTTTGTCCCTTAGGGCACACTTTTCCAAGCATATAAAATATTTGAAATCTCTTTATTTAAAATTGAGTTACAACTATAAATATTCTCTCCTATCTTCTAGATATAAGTTAAATCATTTAACAATTTTGACCCTACAGTATGTCAATCAACATGAACAACTGTTGGAAATTACTCAATCAAGAAGACAATGTAAACATATATATAAGAAATGAAGTACATATTCATAGTTTATCACAAGCTAATGCAATATTCAAGATCTCCAAAACATTAGCTAGGTAAACCATGAAAACCCGATCCACCACAACAAGCAAGAATCAACACCAAGTCTCCCTTGGCTCCAACATCAAGCTTCTATCACACAATATCTCCACACTAACATTGTATTTTCCTTTGAGTTTAAACTCCTATCCATGTTGCATCACACAAATACATGGTAAGACAACTCTAGAGCTAGCCTCAAAAGCTGCATGTCTATCATAGGGTTTGAGTCCTCAAACCTGTTGGATTTTTAACATTAAGCTAGCATTATATTAGGATCTTTAACTGAGAGAATAACAAGCACAGTAATCAAACACAAGAGACAATGAACACAGTGTTTTTCCTCGGGGAAACCATAAATGGAGAAAACCCCTCAACTTACTCAAAGATAGAATCAACACCAAAAGTAAAACCCAAAACAGTAAGATGATCTCCCAACAGCAGTAACCTTCTTCCTTCCTAGCCCTAGTGTCTTCTTCTTCCTCAGCTATGCGCTACAACTGAGTGTGAGTGAGTGTGTGATAAATAGAGAGGCTAGCTCTCTATTTATACTAATTCTCGACTTGACTAAACCCTACTAAGGCCGACTTCACTAGGTGAGTCTAACAACCCTAGTGCCCCGGAACTACGGGGACTTTAACCCTGAACAATAGGAGGGTTACCCACCTTGACTTGACATGACTTGTTTACATTATATAAACTCCTGATCGGAACATCGGGGCATGACATGACTCAATTACATTACAGACACATCCCGGAATAAACATCGGGGTATAATACATAAGAAATACAAGTGAATACATTCCGAAGTTACAATTACATCAACACTCCCTCTTAACTAGGAAGGTATTCTCTCGACACAATTTATCATCACGAGTCTTCTTCTCTGTATGATCTGGATCATCCTTGAGTCCTCGTCATCTTCATCTTCAATTCATCTCCATCTTCATGTCATCTTCATCTTCAAGTCATCTTCATCTAGATCTGGATCATCACTTGATCTAAATTATCATCATTGGATCTGGATAATCACTCGATCTGGATCATCTCTGGAGCATCATCACTGGATCTAGATCATCCCTCGATCTGGATCGTCACTGTTGGATCATCATCACTTGATCATCACGGGTGCTATCTCATGATTCTTCTCGTCACGGGAAGTTCTACAAAGCTAGCCCTTTTTCATGCTGGTTGAAGGCATAGCCTCCATGTAGGTATTCTTCTAGCACTTATATCTGACCCTAAGTCAGAATGGCCCATCCAGCACTTATATCTGATCATGTAGGAACCAATCCTATAATAATATTAGAAAGGCACGCCCATCACTCACATCTGACCATGTGGGAACACATCCCACAACCCTGTTAGAAAGGCCTAGCACTCACATCTGGCAACCAATGTCGAAAAGGCTCAGTACTTACACTCGGCCATGCGAGGAACCAATCCTCCATGCTGAAAGGCTCTGCACTTACATCTTACAACCAATGTCAGAAAGGATCAGCACTTATATTCAACCATGCAAGGAACCAATCCTTCATGCTGAAAGGGCTCTACACTTACATCTGAAAACCAATGTCAAAAAGGCTCTACACTCACATCTGATCATGTAGGAACCAATCCTACAGTCACATCAGAATGGCCCTCAGTCCCAGACTGATCTTTCCTGGTAACTGACCAGATGCCTCGATTCCAAGAATGGCATTTAGCACTTATATCTGATCATGTAGGAACCAATCCTATAGTCACATCAAAATGGCTTAGCACTCACATCTGACATGGAAGGAACCAATCCTATCACCATGACAGAATGGCTCAGCCCTTACATCTGACCATGGAAGGAACCAATCCTCTCACCATGTCAGAATGGCTCTAGGTCTCATCATTTCCATTTGGAGGGAACCTCCATCTGGATAACACCAAGCTTCTCCCTGAAGTATTCAAACTTCACGCTAGCCAATGGCTTTGTCAACACATCAGCTATCTATCCGTCTGCCACAACATACTGGAGCTTCACTGCTCCCCTCTGCACCATATCCCTGATATAGTGATACTTGATCTCGATATGCTTCGACTTGTCATGGAACATCGGGTTCTCCGAAAACTTCATGCAACTCTGGTTGTCACAATGTATACAAGTAGAATCCATCTGGAAATCAAATAAATCAGACAGTAGCTTTCTCAGCCATACTACCTCACAACTAGCTGAACAATCTGTGACATACTTTGCTTCAGCTATACTTAGTGCCACATAGGATTGCTTCCTACTAAACCAAGAGATCACACCTGATCCCATACTAAAGCAACACCCTCAAGTGCTCTTCCTATCGATGGCACTGCCTTCCCAATCTGAATCAACATAACCCTCCAGGTTAATCTTCTGATTCACCTCATACTTGAGCCCATAATCAATTGTACCCCTTAGGTACCTCAGAATATGCTTTGTAGCAATCAAGTGAAAATGTCTTAGATCTATCAAGAACTAGCTCAAGGTGTTCACAACAAAGCAAATATATGGTCTCATGTTCGCCAGGTACATCAAGGACCCAATAATCTGACGATACATCGTAGTATCAACCACTTTTGATGAAGCATCACTCAATAGCTTTAGGTTCGATGCCATAGGTGTGGTCATGGCCTTGTAGTCCATCATCCAAAACCTCTTCAGGATCTCTACTGCATACTTCCCTTGTCCAAGGGAGATTCCATCCACATTCTGCCACACCTCCATGCCTAGAAAATAGTGCATCATACCCAAGTCCTTCATTTCGAACTCGGCAGCAAGCTTCCTCTTCGTATCAGCAATCAACCCATCCATACCTGTTACAAACAGATCATCTACATATAGTAGGAGCATCACTAGGTTGCCATCTTCAACCTTGTAGTAAAGTTTGGAATCTGCTTTACTCTTGGTAAAGCCCAAACTAGATAGAAAGCCATCAATTCTGTCCTACCATGTCCTGGGTGCCTGTTTCAAACCGTACAAGGATTTCTTCAATATACACACATGAGACTCCCTGTCATATGTCTCAAAACCAAGTGGATGCTCTACATACACTTCCTCTTCCACTACACCATTCAAGAAAGCAGTCTTGACATCCATTTGGTGTATCTTCCATTTCATTACTACAGCCAAAGCAAGTACTGATCTGATGGAAGTGTATCTGGCTACAGATGCAAAGGTTTCTTCATAATCTATTCTTTCTTTCTGTGAGAAGCCACGAGCCACGAATCTTGCTTTATATTTCTCTATGCTTCCATCTGCAGCATGCTTGATCTTGTAGATCCATTTGGAAGTTACAATCAACTTCCCTTCTGGTCTTGGGAAAACATCCCAAACATCGTTCTTCATGATCGTTTGATACTCTTCGATCATAGAATCCTTCCATTCTTTCCGTTCTGTCACTTCTTCATAATTGGAAGGTTCTTTATTGATAAAGTCACATAGTAAAGCTACATACCTGGAGCAGGATCTGGTTCTCTTTCTTTCTCTGTGATTCTCTTTTGGAGTCCCATATCTTTCCGCACCTTGGATAGCTTCTTGTACCAAAGCAGGTTTCCTCTTGTGAGGATTCTTCTCCTGAGGTGGATCTACAGGTTCTTGAGGTTCTTCAAATTCTCGATCTTCTTCTTGAATTTCTTCATTCATGGTTGTATCATGAATTTTGTGTGCTTCTGCTTCTTCAGGTTCTTTAGCAGGTCTCTTTCTCAATTTGTTGTTAGCTGAGTCTTCATCAAATGTCACATCCCTGCTGATCTCGATCTTCTTGAATCCTGGGAAATATATTCTGTAAGACTTAGAGCTTTCAGAGTATCCCACAAATATACCCTTCTTTCCTGAAGGATCTAATTTTGTTCTCTTCTCTTTTGGAATGTGTATGTACACTGGACAACCGAATATTCTGAGATGGTTGACTTATGGTTTCTTACTGGAAAAGACTTCTTCAGGTGTCTTGTTCTCGAGTACTCTGTGTGGAGTACGGTTCTGTACATACACCATTATTCTGGCAGCTTCCGCCCATAGATTCATGGGAAGATCTTGATCATGAAGCATTGCTCTTGCAGCTTCCATGATAGTTATATTCTTCCTTTCTGTAGACACTGAGAGGGGGGGTGAATCAGTGTAAAGCAATTTTTACAACTTTTATTGACCTGTCACACTTAACTACCAATTCATCATTTCATTATTCTACCAATCTCATAATCATTTCATAAACTTCATCATTCACATATCATAGCATTTAACTTATCAAGAACCATAACATAGAAGAACACCACACCATATAAATTTGTAATATTTTTATATTAGTTTGGTTCGACTACAACCATTAGGCGAAATCAGCACCTACTGATACATAGAGCACCTACTCTGCATCCAGGACCCTGCCTGGTTTTCTTAGACCCTGCTAAGAAGGGCTTGAGGTATCCTAACCTCAAAATCAAGGCAAGCTTGCTTTTACAATACAATATACTTGTGTCACACAAGAAATATCTGTCACATCAAAGATTCTCATCTTCTCTGCTCATCACATCAACTGTCAATCTGCTCAACACTGCTGCAATAGTCTTCTCAATCTTCTCTGTTCATATTCTAATGGTCAACACTATTCATCACTGTTGGTCAATATTTGCTGCTGGTCATCATCAACGCTGCATATCATCTCTGCTCAGCACACATCAACTCTGCTGGTCCAAAAAACTGTTGGCCAATCAGCTCATCAACTGGATACAGTTCTGCCTTTAACCACCCTTAGTCTCTATCAAGATCATCTATGAACAGTAAATCAATTGTGCTCAATTCTTTCAGTCCTTAAGCCTGTCACAGCCCCAAACTGTCCTCAATACAAGCATGCTCACCTTTTAGCATATAACAAGTCTGTCCCAAAAGGCCTTCTTTCAAATTAGGCAACTTCAATGACTGTATATAATCTGCTCTTGTGTCAAATGACGTACTGTCACAAATCTAAGCAAGGATACTTCTAGTTAACAGCATAGAAGAATCCAAACAAGACTTTGGATGGTTTCTTTTCACGAACTTGAACAATTACGTATCAATCCTCATGCACTGGGTGGTATACTTCATATTTATACCATCAAACTCAGATCATCAGGATATATGTATATATATATATATATATATATATATAAACATCTAAACTTACCTCAGTTCAACCCTGAACTGTATATTGTATGTGTTGTAGATGACTTCTAGCAGCTGTATGTTATTTCTCCATGCTGCCTGTAGATGAGGGGACAGACCAGACTTGCCAAATTATTGAAAATAGTACAAACAATTCTTAGGATACCTGTGGTATGCTTAGTTGTTGCTTCATTGAGACTTTAGGGTTCAAAACTGCTGCTGCTAGAGCGACCTTCTTTTCATGTGCAGGTCTAAGACATTCGTTGTGGGTTGATGTGTCTCTCTTCCATCCGACTGTAGGGCGCTTTCAAACAGATATCTGCAATTCTTCTCAGTTCAATCCTAAATCTAGTTCACACACAACCAACTTACTGTACACTAACATGCCCTTTACTGTATATACATATACTCACTGTATATAAGCTCATTACAAACACTTGTTTATATCTCTGTACATACATAGTTCATTCACTAAACATACACACTCACAACACTGTTTAAAACATGCATCATGCCCAGTCTTTTCAGTACTGCTGTCAAGCTGGTCAATCAAGTCATCAATCAGATATGCACCATCATCAAGTGTGCATCATCACCATAGGGTTTACATCATCTGTATACTATGCATAGTGTATGCAACAACATCATCATGGAGTGTCAATATGTCTGCACCAGAATATCTTAGTCAATGCAAGTCAAATCTCTGTGTATATCTCTCTTCAGGCTGTGCATATCAAGACTATTAGTCTCAACACTTGGGCTGTGTTAGTCTACAGTAGAAGACTTTAAACAAAACCAACCTTGAATTGAAGATGATATTAACAATTGTAAAACAATTCAAGATTGTATGATCTCATATTCAGGACTACTGCAAATTCGGATCTGAGTATGCACTGAAGAATTCAGACTTGGACATGTCTGAGAAAATTCCACACACATCAACCTCAAACATCTTACAAAAATTCGGGACTGGTGCTGGTTTAAACACACAGAGTGCTGCCATTTGAGGTCTTCACAGTCAAATGCTCCTCCTAGGGCAGCGAGCTCTCCACATCAATCACTGAGCTTCCTTTCTTCTCATAGTTGGATGCATTTATTCCCAAACCAAAGTCTTATCATTAAACTTTGATCATCACTTCACACTGTTCAAACATGAAGGGATTTCTAAGGTCTGCTCACGTCCATCAATAGAAACTTGGACTGCCTTGACTGTGTGAATTACAGACATGAACTAGGGCTTTTAAAATGCTTGCAAACATTGTCAAAGATGTCATGTCAAGCTACTATCAGACTTCAAGGCATCTAGACTGTTCATACTTCATCTTCTAGAGTGGTTATGCTTCATCTTCTAGGACTATCATTAGACTAGGGCAATCATTTTGTTGTCACCTTTATCAACACTTTCATGCATTCAAACTTCAAATTGTTGAAGAAACTCGGGACTGTGTAAATGACTTCAATGACCGTTTATATGCTGAGAAGAATGTCCCATTCATAACTGTTTACATGCTGAAGGTTGACTGCTGCTCCCAAAAAAAAAATTCCTGCTGCTGCCACCGAGATCCTGCCTTAACACACGAAGTTCAGAGCTCAGAGCTCCACGAATTTGCTCCTTCAGCCAGCAAACTGCTTCCCAAATTCACCCGGACTGCTGCTGCAAATTTTCATTGACAGCTGCAAAAATAAACCAAAATCAAACCCTAAATAAAATCACAGTCACTGCTCTCTACATTTCTGTCACAGCTCCTTACTGCGGCTGTTACAGTGCCCATTCCACCCGAAATTCCTCAGAGATGGCCGAAATTTCCATATCCCAAATGAGGACGTTGAAAGGGGGTATTTATATTAATTTTTCACATCCTTTTGGGGCCGACTTGTAAAATTTTTAATGGGGCCGACTTCATTTTTTTTTTGTTTCTATTATTTTAATTAACCTGAGCCGACATGCTATTGTAATTTGGAGCCAACTTAGCAAATTCAATATTTTATTTTATTTTTATTGTGTGGGCCGACCTGGCATACTTCAAAGTTAACATCAAGACCACATCAAAATAATCATGAGCTGAGAAAAGACTTGTTCTTCAAGAGCTCCAACAAGCAACAAGGGTTTAATCTCCATGGTTACCACCAACATGATGACACAAGAGATCCACGGAAATCTTCAAGAGCTTCAAGGGATTCAAGGGTTATGCCACATCATACAAATGACCTACCTTGCCTTCACAATTCCTTCAAGGTTCCAAAGGATTCTTCAATGTCTACCAGGACTTCAAGACCATCTCTAGGGTCTTCTGCATCATTAGCTTAGGGTCTTCAAGAGCTTCAACAAAGTGGTGACAACAATGACATCAAGACCATGTTGGCATCAATGACAATTTCATCAACAATCTCCCCCTTTGTCATTGATGACAACAACTCATGCTCCCCCTATGAGCATGCTCCCCTTTTGTCTGCATCTCTCCCTTTGTCTTCATCTCTCCCCCTTTGGCATCAATGGCAAAGGGTGTCCACATACCTATGTCTGAGATCTCTGATCACTGCTGACTGCTCCCCCTGTCAATATGCACGATCCTAGGACCTGTCTGTATGCCTGGAGTAACCATCCTATCTCCTTTGAATTCATTCTCCAGCTTCATGAACTCAAGGTGTGCTAAGGTCTTTGAGAGACCTTACACTTGGCTTGCCATATGGCAGCCATCCTCCCTGCTCTGATCAGCTTCTCCTAACTACAACTACTCGGTCTTCCTCATCCATACCTGCTTCTTGACATCTGTTCTTTGAGCATTTGTTCCTTCATTTGTACTGGCTTTCCTTGATGAGTTGTCTAGGTAACTTCTCAAGGATTGTTTCCGTGTACTCCAACAATCTTGAGCTTTGTGCCCAAGGCCACTGCAACTATAACACCTCATCGTACGACACTGTATAGCAATGTGACCAACATTGTTGCATGACCAACATCTGACTGAGCTGTTGGAACTTCCAACACTTCTTTGATCAACTTCATTTCTCCATGCTTGAGAGTGTCCTTAACTGTAGACATTTGTCTTATGATCTTCAAATCTTCTTGCTGATGAGTATGGAGTACTCCTTCTTGCTTGACTTCTTTGGCTGGCACACTCATGGGCTTTGTGTCCAAACCCACTGCAGGTGTAGCATCTCAATGTGTGACATGTGGCATCAACATGTCCATCTTGATTGCATGTCCAGCATCTAACTGAGACATTGGGGCTTCCAACCCTTCTTCTTCCATAGAACCTACAATCCATAGCCTTATGACCAAAGTTAGAACAACAATAACAATAACCATTGAAGCCACTTTCATACCTGGGTCTTGGAGCTGTTTCCTTTATGAATTTGCTTTGATGAACAGACCTAACTCCTTGTTTCATCTTTGAACTTCCAAACTCCTTGTTGTCATGCGCAGGTGCCTAGGGAGCAGCTTTGGACGTTGATGGACCTACTACTGGAGTCTTCAGAGACCAAGTGTCATCTTCAAGTTTTTCTTTGTTCTTCTTGTAACCAAGACCAATTTTGTCGAGTGGAGATCTTTGGCAATCTAAGATCTTATCTAGGACAATTGAACTGTCCTGGAGCTTGACCAAGGCTTCATTTTTCTTACCTTTCTTCCTGAGACCAACTACCTCCATTTCCAGCTTCTAGACTGTTTTCTCCTTTTCTTCTAGCTGTCTCTTCAAGATTTCTTCTGTCCTCTTGGCTTCCTCCAGCTGAGTCTTCAAATCATGATTTACCTCTCTTGCTTCTTCAAGTATTTTTGAATCTTTATCATGGTTCTCTAGGGTTAGATCGATCAAATCAATATTTAGCTTTTCTTTTTCTTCTTCCTTTTCCTTCAGCAATCTCAGCCAACCTACTCCTTCATGCTTAAGTTTCTTAAGCAACTCCTTTAGTTCAACATTCTGCTTTTGGAGATTATCCATATAATCAAAAGTTATCGTCCTAAACACCTTGTAATCAGATTGATTAAGATTAACTTTGTTCAAGAACCAATCAGCTCTGAGATCTATGTTGCATACATAGTTTATAATTCTCTGTTTAGCTTTCAACATTGCTTCATCATCATCTGCAAGAACCTTCTCAATTTCATCACACAAGCTATCATAATCACAAGAGTTCATACCTTTACTGGAGTCCTCTTCTTGTTTGAGCTCTTCTGGGGGCTTGTCTTCTGATTCCTGATTTGTCTTTTCGGGTTCTGGTCTCGCCTTCTGATACTCCCTTTCCAACTTGAACCATAGGTCTTTTGCCGAAGTGTACTCTCCTACACTTTCCTTCACTGAGCTGGGAAGTCCATCCACGAGGAACTTCAAGGCTGTAGTGTTGTCCTTCTTCGCTTCCTTCTGTGCAGCTGATTTTCCTTTCTTGTTTGATGGAGCGGGTGGATTGATGACAATTTCCCAAACACCAAACTTCTTCAGATAAGCCTTCATTTTTCTCCTCCAACTGAAATAATATGCAATATCCAGTACAGGTACGTCATTGCTTGATGACTCTTTCTTTTCCTCCATTGTGTCTAAGGGTCTCCTTCAAGCTTGCTAGGCTCGTTACGAAGGCCGGCTCTGATACCAATTGTAGACACTAAGAGGGGGGGTGAATCAGTGTAAAGCAATTTTTACAACTTTTCTTGACCTGTCACACTTAACTACCAATTCATCATTTCATTATTCTACCAATCTCATAATCATTTCATAAACTTCATCATTCACATATCATAGCATTTAACTTATCAAGAACCATAACACAGAAGAACACCACACCATATAAATTTGTAATCTTTTTATATTAGTTTGGTTCAGCTACAACCGTTAGGCGAAATCAACACCTACTGATACATAGAGCACCTACTCTGCATCTAGGACCCTGCCTGGTTTTCTTAGACCCTGCTAAGAAGGGCTTGAGGTATCCTAACCTCAAAAGCAAGGCAAGCTTGCTTTTACAATACAGTATACTTGTGTCACACAAGAAATCTCTTTCACATCAAAGCTGCTCATCTTCTCTGCTCATCACATCAACTGTCAATCTGCTCAACATTGCTGCAATAGTCTTCTCAATCTTCTATGTTCATCTTCTGCTGGTCAACACTATTCATCACTGCTGGTCAATCTTTGCTGCTGGTCATCATCAACGCTGCATATCATCTCTGCTCAGCACACATCAACTCTGCTGGTCCAAAAAATTGTTGGCCAATCAGCTCATCAACTGGATACAATTCTTCCTTTAACCACCCTTAGTCTCTATCAAGATCATCTATGAACAGTAAATCAATTGTGTTCAATTCTTTCAGTCCTTAAGCCTCTCATAGCCCCAAACTGTCCTCAATACAAGCATGCTCACCTTTTAGCATATAACAAGTCTATCCCAAAAGGCCTTCTTTCAAATTAGGAAACTTCAATGACTGTATATAATCTGCTCTTGTGTCAAATGACGTACTGTCACAAATCTCAGCAAGGATACTTCTAGTTAACAGCATAGAAGAATCCAAAAAAGACTTTGGATGGTTTCTTTTCACGAACTTGAACACTTACGTATCAGTCCTCATGCACTGGGTGGTATACTTCAGATTTATACCATCAAACTCAGATCATCAGGATATATGTATATATATATAAACATCTAAACTTACCTCAGTTCAACCCTGAACTGTATATTGTATGTGCTGTAGATGACTTCTAGCAGCTGTATGTTATTTCTCCATACTGCCTATAGATGAGGGGATAGACCAGACTTGCCAAATTATTGAAAATAGTACAAACAATTCTTAGGATACCTGTGGTATGCTTAGTTGCTACTTCATTGAGACTTTAGGGTTCAAAACTGCCGCTGCTGGAGCGACCTTCTTCTCATGTGCAGGTCTAAGACATTCGATGTGGGTTGATGTGTCTCTCTTCCATCCGACTGTAGGGCGCTTTCAAACAGATATCTGCAATTCTTCTCAGTTCAATCCTAAATATGGTTCACACACAACCAACTTACTGTACACTAGCATGCCCTTTATTGTATATACATATACTCACTGTATATAAGCTCATTACAAACACTTGTTTATATCTCTGTACATACAGAGTTCATTCACTAAACATACACACTCACAACACTGTTTAAAACATGCATCATGCCCAGTCTTTTCAGTACTGTTGTCAAGTTGGTCAATCAAGTCATCAATCAGATATGCACCATCATCAAGTGTGCATCATCACCATAGGGTTTACATCATCTGTATACTATGCATAGTGTATGCAACAACATCATCATGGAGTGTCAATATGTCTGCACCAGAATATCTTAGTCAATGCAAGTCAAATCTCTGTGTATATCTCTCTTCAGGCTGTGCATATCAAGACTGTTAGTCTCAACACTTGGGCTGTGTTAGTCTACATTAGAAGACTTTAAACAAAACCAACCTTGAATTGAAGATGATCTTAACCACTGTAAAACATTTCAAGATTGTATGATCTCATATTCAGGACTACTGCAAATTCGAATCTGAGTATGCACTGAAGAATTCAGACTTAGACATGGCTAAGAAAATTCCACACACATCAACCTCAAACATCTTACAAAAATTCGGGACTGGTGCTGGTTGAAACACACAGAGTGCTTCCATTTGAGGTCTTCACAGTCAACTACTCCTCCTAGGGCAACGAGCTCTCCACATCAATCACCGAGCTTCCTTTCTTCTCATAGTTGGATGCATTTATCCCCAAACCAAAGTCTTATCATTAAATTTTGATCATCACTTCACACTGTTCAAACATGAAGGGATTTCTAAGGTCTGCTCACGTCCATCAATAGAAACTTGGACTGCCTTGACTGTGTGAATTACAGACATGAACTAGGGCTTTTAAAATGCTTGCAAACATTGTCAAAGATGTCATGTCAAGCTGCTATCAGACTTCAAGGCATCTAGACTGTTCATACTTCATCTTCTAGAGTGGTTATGCTTCATCTTCTAGGACTATCATTAGACTAGGGAAATCATTTTGTTGTCACCTTTATCAACACTTTCATGCATTCAAACTTCAGACTGTTGAAGAAACTCGTGACTGTGTAAATGACTTCAATGACTGTTTATATGCTGAGAAGAAGGTCCCATTCATAACTGTTTACATGCTGAAGGTTGACTACTGCTCCCAAAAAAAAATTCCTGCTGCTGCCACCGAGATCCTGCCTCAGCACACGAAGTTCAGAGCTCAGAGCTCCACGAATTTGCTCCTTCAGCCAGCAAACTGCTTCCCAAATTCACCCGGACTGCTGCTGCAAATTTTCATTGACAACTGCAAAAATAAACCAAAATCAAACCCTAAAGAAAATCACAGTCACTGCTCTCTGCATTTCTGTCACAGCTCCTTACTGCGGCTGTTACAGTGCCCAGTCCACCCAAAATTCCTCAAAGATGGCCGAAATTTCCATATCCCAAATGAGGACGTTGAAAGGGGGTATTTATATTAATTTTTCACATCCTTTTGGGGCCGACTTCATTTTTTTTTTGTTTCTATTATTTTAATTAACCTGAGCCGACATGCTATTGTAATTTGGGGCCGACTTAGCAAATTCAATATTTTATTTTATTTTTATTGTGTGGGCCGACCTGGCATACTTCAAAGTTAACATCAAGACCACATCAAAATAATCATGAGCTGAGCAAAGACTTGTTCTTCAAGAGCTCCAACAAGCAACAAGGGTTTAATCTCCATGGTTACCACCAACGTGATGACACAAGAGATCCACGGAAATATTCAAGAGCTTCAAGGGATTCAAGGGTTATGCCACATCATACAAATGACATACCTTTCCTTCGCAATTCCTTCAAGGTTCCAAAGGCTTCTTCAAAGTCTACCAGGACTTCAATACCATCTCTATGGTCTTTTGCATCATTAGCTTAGGGTCTTCAAGAGCTTCAACAAAGTGGTGACAACAATGGCATCAAGACCATGTTGGCATTAATGACAATTTCATCAACACTTTCTGCAACCCCATTCTGTTGTGGATTATATGGAGTGGATAACTCCCTCTGAATCCCTGATTCTTTGCACAAGTCTTTGAATTCATTTGATGTGAATTCTGCACCATTATCTAATCGAAAGGTCTTGATCTTCTTTTCTGTGTGGTTCTCGATCAAGGCTTTGAATTCCTTGAACTCGCTGAAAACTTCATCTTTGTTCTTCATAAAGTATATCCATGTCTTTCTAGAAAAATCATCAATGAAAGAAACATAGTATACATACCCGCTTAGTGAACTTGATGACATTGGTCCGCATACATCGAAGTGGATGATTTCCAAGATTCCTTTTTCCTTGCTCTCGCTACTTGAAAATGTCTTCTTTGTATTCTTTCCTTTCGCACATCCTTTGTAGAGCCATTCATGTTTTGCTTGAATTTTTGGAAGACCTTCAACAACTTTACTTGCAAGTGGTAGTGCTTTGTAGTGCACATGTGCAAGCCTTCTGTGCCAAAGTTCATTTGGCTCTACTGTGTCATGGACCAAAGCTTGTTATGGATGGCCCTTCAATTTGTATAATCCTCCTTCTTGTTCTCCAATTACTATTGCATCGTCAATAGTCTTTCCTCTTGACCACATGAGGACTTGGCCATATACAAATGCAACCCTCATGCCTTTTGCATCCAGTGCCGATATGGATAGAAGATTCTTCTTTAGTCCTGGTACAAACAAGTCATCCTTCATTTTCATGGACTTTCCAGAGTCTAGCTTGTAGGAGGATTCACCACTACCTTTTATGGGATATTGGTAGGCATCCCCAAGTTTCACCTTATGGGGTGAATTATGTTCGGATAGTTTCTCAAAATATTCCTTGAAACCTGTCATGTGTTTGGAAGCCCCACTGTCAATAAGCTAATATTTGCTTCCATGGGTGACAATTCCCGTGAGAGCAGAGATCAGAACATATTCTTCTTCACTTAAAGAGTCTTCACTTTCTTGTTTTACTTTATTCCTGGGAGGATCATCATCCTCAGCAGTGTGAGCATGATGTCTTCTTTTGGAGTTCTTCTTCTTCTTGGATCCATTCTTATTCATGGGACAATTTCTAGCAAAGTGTCATATTTCATCGCTTGTATAACATCTGAGTTTGGATGGATCCCTTCTTACAAGATTATTTTTCTGACGAGAATGCTTACCTTGGTGATGATGATTTTCCCTTCTTCCTTCCTTGGAGTGTAATATGAGAGCTTGATCTTCACTTCCCATCTTTTCTTCTCGAGATGCTATTTGAGCTTCTTCTTGTGAACATTCTTCCCACAGTCCACTGAACTTAACTAACTTCTTCCTAGCACAGATTCCTTGGATGAAAGAATCCCATGACCTAGGGAGACCATTCAAGGTTGTCATCACAATTTCTACATTCTCCACTTCTTCATCTACTACTTCCAGTTGTTCTTTGATCTGGGAGACCCTTGTGAAGTATGACTAGATGGTCTCCTCATTCTGGATCTTTACATTCTTCAACTGGTTCCTTAGAGTCATCTTCCGGTTGATGTTCTTCCCTTCAAATAGTTTAGTTAGGGAATCAAACATAGCTTTAGGTGTCTTGAAGGAGGACACCTGTGGTATGAGGTGATCCTTGATTGAATCAGCAATGATCCTCTTTTCCATAACCAACTTCTTCTAATGTAAGGCCTTAGCCTCATCTCCCTCTGGAACTGGAACCTCCTCATGGATGTAGGAGTCCAACTCATTTTCTTCCAGGACCAAGGAGATCATATACTTCCAGGCTCGCAGCTCCCTCAAGCTTTTCATCAAGCTTGGTATAATGAGACATCTTAACTAAGAACCTCAAATGGAAATACAAAAGATTTAGATCTTACCAGGTCAAGATGTTAAATCTAGATTTGGAGCTGAAATTCTGTAGTGTTGGTTCAGGAGCAAATTAGGGTTTTTCTTTTCTGGAGTTCTGTCAAACCAAATGCTTTGATCTTGATCTCTAAACTTTGATTTTGGGGAGGAGATCAATCCAGGCCTGGGCTCACTAAAAAATTCCACTTCTATGAAAAGCCCTAATTTCCAGCAGTAGTGTCAGGTCCAAAACTGAAAAACCTCATAATTGGATTCTGCTTTGACAGAAAGATGTGCCCTAGGGAGGAGAGTTATTCCAACCTTCTTTTGCTGAAAATCTGTGGAGAGAGATCCACAAAGTAGGAAGCCCTAGTTCCCGCAGTTTCACAGTGTCTTCTTCTTAGGTTAGCTCTGATACCATGTTAGATTTTTAACATTAAGCTAGCATTATATTAGGATCTTTAACTGGGAGAATAACAAGCACAACAATCAAACACAAGAGACAATGAACACAGTGTTTTTCCTCGGGGAAACCATAAATAGAGAAAATCCCGCAACTTCCTCAGAGATAGAATCAGCACCAAAAGTAAAACCCAAAACAATAAGATGATCTCTCGACAGCAGTAACCTTCTTTCTTCCTAGCCCCAGTGTCTTCTTCCTTAGTTATGCACTACAACTGGGTGTGAGTGAGTGTGTGATAAATAGAGAGGCTAGGGTCGACTTCACTAGGTGAGTCTAACAACCCTAGTGCCCCGGAACTGCGGGGGATTTAACCCTGAACAATAGGAGGGTTACCCACCTTGACTTGACATGACTTGTTTACATTATAGAAACTCTCGATCGGAACATCGGGGCATGACATGACTCAATTACATTACAGACACATCCCAGAATAAACATCGGGGTATAATACATAAGAAATACAAGTGAATACATTCCGAAGTTACAATTACATCAACAAAACCCTAGGTATTTAACTCTTGCATCAACTCAAGCACCAAGACCTCCATGGAACATCAAGGATACAATAATTGAGCCTTCTTCCAAGCAGGGTGTCACAGCAAGCTCAAGACTCATCAAGTTAATCTTTCCATTATTTCCTCCTGGCCTCACATCACACAAGAAGAAGGTTCCAAAATCATGCAAGGTGTTAGCTCCACTCCCCTTGTTTTCTACTAATAAGGAAGAAACCCTAGTGTTATAAAATATCCATAATAAACATCATCACCTTCAATGTCATGTTCCTCTCCTTGGTTTACATGCACAGCATCACACAATAGTAATCTTTCCATGAACATCCAAGATGCCACTCCTTCCCTCCTGGGTTTTTCGCATGAACCCTACTATCATGCTTCTTACAAAACTTCTCCAAGACAATACAAAGAATATAGTACAATTATAATAATGGATACAATAGATCTCTCCATTTATATACACAATAGGTGAAGGAGGATAACATAAAATAAGGACATAAGTCCATACAATTAACGAACAAGGAAACCCCACATGGAGCTCTCTAGAATAAAAAAGATGTACTTGTGTCAAATTAGGGTTTTTCCAACCCCTTAAGTGAAATTCCCTCCAAGCATGATCATCCTTGGGCTCGACGCCACTCCTCCAAGATTGTGCACTCTCCAACAAGTTGTTAGTCCAATGCTCCCACTTCATAGTGGTTTGTTATCCAAGTTTCCTATTGCAAGGCACTCCTCTAATGGTCTTGGCATAAAATGAAAAACTAGACTACTATAGACCCATCTTAACCCTACATCTTTTAAAGTTCCTCGATAATGAAGAGGTATGGGATCACGACGATATATTCTAGTACACATACATTACATCAATTATATAATATTGTTGTAACCATTTTATCCAATTATGTTGCTTGTAGTAAGAAATAACTAGTGAAATACAGGGTCCTTCACCTAATTAGTTCCTTTGTTTAATCACCAAGGCATTGGAATCCAATACTGCCAATCTATAGCTTCACTGGGTCTTGAAGTTGGTTGCATTAAGCAAACTCCATTGACAATGTCAACCTCCATCATGTCACCTCTCAACGTCAATTTATAAACCAACACTAAAGTCAACTTCTTCTACTTGAGAACATCATTTCAACTTTTAACTTATGTCATGGTTCAAATTATCCCAAGCTTGTATCTAAAAAGATCCATTTAACCTATTAACAGGATGCATAGATTAAAACACACTTCAGAATAAAATGTCTTTTTATATATATAACTATTTTATTAATGTTAGCATAAGGTCGACGAGAAAAATAATGCACCAATGGGATATTTAGTGATCCAAAACTTGTCAGGAAAAGGTAACACTTTCCAGTAGGTGTTTTTAATAATTACATCATATATCATTACTCGTCCAATACGTCTTTAACAAAATAAGTAAAGGAAAGACAAGGCACATATCTCATATAATTGTAGATTCATGATCATGGTGAAAAGGGATAAGTATCATTCTCCTTATAATGGAAAACACTTATGAAGCGTTCCCTTAAATTGTTTAATATATGAAACAATTTGGACAAATTAGTATATGAAATTAACCAATGTAACAAATTGCTCTTCCATTAACTTGTTCACCAACATGTAAAAAAATGAGGTTAGTTCTTGTCTCTTATTATAGATATAGTTATACACACACAACTTAGTTTGTAATTAAATATACATTGATATAAACCTATGTCTCCACTTAGGTTCTAATTTTGGGGAGTAACTATTCTACTAAGATTGCTAAAAAATTGTACCTATGATTATATTGAGAATGGACGCTCCATGTGTTAGCTCGAGTGGTTGAGTGTTGTGAATTGCAAGCAAGAGGTCTCAAGGTTAAGTCTCCGAAGTCGCTGCTTATGTGTGGGCCTCACTCAACGTCCTTGTCGAGTTAGGTTGCATAATAATGTAATGTCCCAAATTTGGCATTGGGTCACAATGGCCAAATCACATTTTCCATATTCATGAAAGTTGTCAAATGGATGCTAAAAGTCAAATAATTGCCAAGGAGGAAAATCACTAGTTTCCTAGGTTGGGGGTGGAAGCTTTGAGATTTGGAATAAGGGGGATAATAAATGATGTTTAGACATTAGAAGAGGGTAAATATTTAATAATTGATCTTATTAAATAAATACAAGAGAAAATGGAAGTGGCAATAGAGCATGAAGACACATGGAGACTATGGGGCCCACATTAGCTAGAATTTTTATGTTAAATGGTATATTTCTCTTGCAAATTCGAATATTTGGGAAGCCTAATGTTTTTGGATGGATTATAAGGCTAATATACTTGTCCATATACTTCATAGTTTGAATTTGGGATGAATTGTAACTTACATGGGAGAGGAAGAGCCAAATGGGAGTTTCATGGACACTTGGCTAGATTCCCCTTACATTTATGACATCTATGACACCAATGATGGAGATTCTATGACAGTGATGACACAAGTCAGATTTGAAGGCTGACATACTAACATGTCAGGACTGAATAGAGCATCTTAGAGGTCGAATTTGGGAGTTGGAGAAGGCCAAGAGGCTCATACTCAAATTTGGGAGAAGAGGGAAGGTGAAGAGAGAGGCCACATGGCATAGCATGAGCAGCCACACCAATTCAACTTGGATTTGGTTTATGGATGGATTTGGAACCTTAGAAAACTAATAATGTTTATAAAATACAGGGATCAACCATGAGAAGAAGCTTTTGCTCATTTGTGAATTGTGAGAGCTAGTGGATGACTAGTTTTCTTGCTTAAGCTAATTTCGAGGGTGAAAGATTCCCATCCTAGTTGGTGTTTGGAAAGGCCACTCAGGTCTTTCATGGAGCTTTAATGGAGTCTTATTTGCAGGTGTAAGCTACAGGAAAGCATGTGGATTCTTCTATTGCAGCACTATCTCTCAGTTATTTCCAGTTTTCACACCATATTCATGCCAATGGAGGGATTGCGCTTTGGGTGAGCTATTGATCTCTTTGGGGAATATTTTAATGCCAATTATATTGTGTTATGATGTCTATTCTCTGTATTTCATGTTCAGAAGACTCTCAGATCGAAATTGTGACTTGGGAGTTGTTTTGGAAAGAGTCATAATACCCTGTATAAACTGAACCATGATGCATATGAGACTTTGAAAAATTCCCTTACACATACCCAGCCTCTGTTCGGAAATTCAAGTGACTTTGGGATCGTTTATGAAGCCATTTCCGACAATTACCCAAGGGGAATTGGAGCCCCAACTTGCTAGTAGAGACTCCTGCTCTGAACATAACATTAAACAAGTTTACAGAAGTAATTAGGAGGTCAAAAAACATACATGAACATCATATTTAAGTTATATTATCAGTCATGTACCTTCAGAGAAAATTTGGAAGCATTAGAGTCAATTTGGAGGTCTAGACATCAAAACTAGTCAAAAGCCAAAATTGTGAAAAATTTGGAAAATTGGGCATTTTAATAAAATTCCAAAAAGGGGACATTACAGTGGTATCAGAGCATGATCTTGGCACTGGATGTGGTATGATATTTATGAGTACAATAATTCCATGACCACCATTATATATTGAAACCAAAAGTGTTTTTGTTGAAGAGGAAAAAAAAGGTAGGAGAAGAAGGCAATTTTTTGGAAGCTATGACTAGGCATGAAAAGAGAACCTCATATGATGGTAAGGAGATAATAAAGAGCATGGAACCTATATTTGAAGACATGACCAAGAATATTATGAAAGGATTTGAATTTTTGGCTATCTAAGTTGGGAAAAATATATTGATTTTAAGAAAACCAAGGAGAAAAATGCATCAGCTTGTTTGAAGGAGCAAAAGGAGGAGACCCATGAACCAACTAGTTCTGAAATAGGTGGAGTAGAAGAAGTAGTACATGAAAATGATCGAAATTCACTCCCAAGTGACTCTGAAAAATATGAAGAGATATCACATGAGTATGAAGAAGTTTTTATTGAAACACTGAAGATAATTTTGAGACACATGCTACCTTGGAAATGAAACAAAGAGCATCTACTGATGGATGCTTGAACTATGGAGCACCTACTAATGGGTGCTCACAACTCTATGTTGGTGACATAGAGATCAGATTTCAAAATGTTGCTGTAAGACAAAATTCCATTAAACATGAAAATGAAGACCTTGTAGTAGTTGAAGAAGAAACAAGATCAACTTCCCCATCACCATTTGAGCTTCATGAAGTTGGTCCAAGCAAAAAGGAAGAAGATGAGGAGGTTCATTTGCAAGAGCCTCATTTTCTTAAAGGGTCCTTAAAGATGAACGAAAATAAGATCCAAGAGGCCCTTAGCATGCTCCATGACACTCAAGCATTGGTATCAAATTCTTGTTGGAGAGCTACTTCCTTGGAGGATCCATCCTTCCTTGAAGACATGGAGAAGATCCAAAGAGCAATGTGCAACATCAAAGGTAATTTCATGTCTTTGCTTTTTGATAGAAAAAATGCCATTGAGCTTATTGAATGGTTACATGAATCCTACTTGAAGAATAATGAAGTTATTGATAAGCTCACAATTCAAAATGAGCAACTTCTTGAAAAGTTGCAAGACATTTGTTTTTCCTCCGATGTTTCAGATTTTCATAAGATAGATTGCTTGGAGGATTCTCATGACATGATGGATCATGAGAAACATGAAAAATTGCAGGTTCTCGATGTGCTTGAGTATTATAGTGATGAGATCCAATCACTAGTAATGGTGGAAGAGGAACTTGAGTTGCCTCTTGAAAATGGTTACACAATTTTTGAAGAAGTGCATAATTTCACCACCTTGGAACCAACCCATGAAGAAATGTTTGCTTTTTTTAAGGAGGTGCATAATCCTACCCCTATGGATTCTTCAAATTATGACAATTTTGCACTTACTGATCATTTGGGTGAGTTGGTTCTTTCTCCTACATCCTACACTTCTAAATTTTGCAGCAGTCATCCTAATGAAGTATGGGTGAAAGGTTTCTTTTTTATGGTGCCACATGAAGAGCATGGACATTCTATTTCTCCTTTTGATGATGGAATTATTAGAGAACCATCTTATTTACATTTTCAGCAGCATCCTTTTTTTCATTATGATTATACACATCTACATGTGTACACATATGATGTTCACTTGAGTCACTTGGAGACTCATGATTTTCCTTGCTCATTTCCTAATCTATTTGAAGTTGGAGAAACTTCATCCCACACTTGGGTGAAGAGTTATATGATTGAAGAAAATTATTATTGGCAGAAAAATCCTCTGATGTTACATGATGATATACATATTCATGAGTGTATTGATGAGACTTCTTTGAGCCACTTGAAGTCTTCATGTTTTATTTGCTCCTTATTTGGTTCATATTTTGGTGGAGGTTCTTCATTCACTTTTTGGATGAAAGAAAAAATGGCTGATTATTATTTTGATGCATATTACATTCTTTGGGAGCAGTAGTATAGGACATGGGTTCCTTACCTATGTCATTGGAGCAGATTTGATTGGTCACTTGAAGCATGTATGCACTTGGAAAATAGTAGTCTACTCACTGGGAGGTATAAGCACTTTCATGATTTCTTGGTGAGGCACCTCCTTGATGTACATGCTTAATATGTTGTTATATACTTTGATGATATATATTATGCACCCATGATGTTTGAAAAAATCCATACAAAAAAATGGGATCCAGGAATTCTCTTTCCAAATGGTATGGGTTGGAGAGCACTCTTAATTATTGGAGTGCAATGCAAGCAATGGGACCTTGGTATAGTTTTTAGTCCCATTGATTTCAAATTCTTTGGGAAACAAGCAGTATGGGAGATGGATTCCCCACTTAATAAGGTTATGTTAATCAGAGTAGTGCAGCAGCAAGCATGATGGTTCCTCTCTGAAATCTTCATGAAATCTCAAAGACTCAAGGTGGGCAACTCAGTGGCAACTTCAAAGAATCATACAGAAAGCAGGTTCTTCAACAACCATGTTTGAAATTGCTTGAAGACAAGCAATATTGGGAAGGAAAGATTTGTAATGTCTCAAATTTGGCATTGGGTCACAATGGCCAAATCACATTTTCCATATTCATGAAAGTTGTCAAATGGATGTTAAAAGTCAAATAATTGCCAAGGAGGAAAATCACTAGTTTCCTAGGTTGGAGGTGGAAGCTTTGAGATTTGAAATAAGGGGGATAATAAATGATGTTTAGACATTAGAAGGGGATAAATATGTAATAATTGATCTTATTAAATAAATACAAGAGAAAATGGAAGTGGCAATAGAGCATGAAGACACATGGAGACTATGGGGCCCACACTAGCTAGAATTCATATGTTAAATGGTATATTTCTCTTGCAAATTCGAATATATGGGAAGCCTAATGTTTTTGGATGGATTATAAGGCTAATATACTTGTCCATATACTTCATAGGTCGAATTTGGGATGAATTGTAACTTACATGAGAGAGAAAGAGCTAAATAGGAGTTTCATGGACACTTTGCTAGATTCCCCTTACATTATGACATCTATGACACCAATGATGGAGATTCTATGATAGTTATGACACAAGTCAAATCTGAAGGCTGACATACTGACGTGTCAGGACTGAATAGAGCATCTTAGAAGTCGAATTTGAGAGTTGGAGAAGGCCAAGAGGCTCATACTCAAATTTGAGAGAAGAGGGAAGGTGAAGAAAGAGGCCACATGGCATAGCATGAGCAGCCACACCAATTCGACTTGGCTTTGGTTTATGGATGGATTTGGAACCTTAGAAGACTAATAATGTTTATAAAATACAAGGATCAGACATGAGAAGAAGCTTTTGCTCATTTGTGAAATTGTCATTTGTGAATTATGAGAGCTAGTGGATGACTAGTTTTCTTGCTTAAGCCAATTTCGAGGGTGAAAGATTCCCATCCTAGTTGGTGTATGGAAAGGCCACTCAAGGCTTTCATGGAGCTTTAATGGAGTCTTATTTGCAGGTGTAAACTATAGGAAAGCATGTAGATTCTTCTATTGCAGCACTATCTCTCAACTATTTCCAATTTTCACACCATATTCATGCCAATGGAGGGATTGCGCTTTGGGTGAGCTATTGATTTCTTTGGGGAAGATTCTAATGCCAATTATATTGTGTTATGATGTATATTCTCTGTATTTCATGTTCAGAAGACTCTCAGGTCGAAATTGTGACTTGGGAGTTGTTTTGGAAAGAGTCATAACAGCCTGTATAAACTGAACCATGATGCATATGAGACTTTAAAAAGTTCTCTTCCACATACCCAGCCTCTGTTCAGAAATTCAAGTGACTTTGGGATCGTTTGTGAAGCCATTTCCGACAATTACCCAGGGGGGATTGGAGCCCCAATTTGCTAGTAGAGACTCCTGCTTTGAACAGAACATTAAACAAGTTTACAGAAGTAATTGGGAGGTCAAAATACATACATGAACATCATATTTAAGTTATATTATCAGTCATGTACCTTCAAAAAAAAATTGCAAGCATTTGGGTCAATTTGGAGGTCTAGACATCAAAACTAGTCAAAAGCCAAAATTGTGAAAAATTTGGAAAATTGAGCATTTTAATAAAATTCCAAAAATGGGACATTACAAATAACTACAACCAAACGGTTTACCTTGGGTACCATCCTCGAAATGAGGGGAACTACCTAATGGTTTCTCGTGATGTGTATTTCATTGAATTTTTTATTATTAAAAATGTTAACAATATAAACTACTTATCACTCTATTGACTTTATAATGAAGTGAACCCCATTAGAAAAGATGTGTTTGCTTTTAATTTCATAAACAAAATAATTAACACAAGGGTCGGCCAAGCCTCATTGTCTATAATAAGTCGATTTTCAATTTCATAGCATGCCCTCTTAACTAGTAATAATATGTTAAAAAGGAAATAACAATTTTTAGATGTAATATTTTCTAGGATGTAAACTTCATAGCATGCCCTCCGTACTCAAACAATTTTTTTTAGATGTAATAATTCTATAATGTACCTATGACTATGTTGAAAAGGAAATGATAATTTTCAAGAATCTAAATAGAATATATTTATGATAAACCTAGGTTGTTTTCCATCCATCCACTTTATGATCACTTTTAGATGTAGTAGTTTTCCAGGATCTAAATAGAATATTTTCATGAAGAAGCTAAGTTGTCCTCCCTCCATCCAGTTTATCATAAAGATATGATAAAGATTAGCATATGGTATGCCTATCTCTCTTAGATCAATGGATTTCATTTACTTAGGTTTAGTTAGTTGGGAAGCAATTATTTAGAAAAGTTGGAATGCTGAGAGTACTAATCAATTAAAATTCTAACCTTGATCATTAAGCGTGAGTGATTTGGCACCAAATAAGCTACGTCTACGACGAGAAAGAGCATATACTTTGTGGTTGGTGATACAAGAATAAGGTTTCCTGTAATTTTTCATAAACAATTACAACCATAATAAATGGAATCTCCTTTAAACAAGACTTTAACTTGTTATAACAGAGGCTTGCAATGTCAAAAGGAATTAAAGAACTCGCCATAATGTAAGGCATAAGCCTACCTACTATATTTTCTTGTCGCGGAGAATAAATATTAGACTCGGCACCATACCTTATTTTCTTGTCAGGGAGCATAAATATTAGACTTGGCACAATACCTTTTATGGAAATAGGAAACAGAAACATGTACCCAATCTTCCTGTTCCCATTAATTAAATGTGATAGGAAATAGTGGAAACAATTGGTCCCAATAGGTGGGCATTGTTCCCATTCTTTGATTTTACACAGTAGACTGCCTAAACACACTGAGTAACGTAACCTGAAACCAGACTAAAAATAGAGCCTTAGACAAAGCACACATGAATTCCACCACATCGGATGAATTCCACGTGGTAATGTCATGTTATTGTTTTAGTAGAAAAAATTTACCACGCTTCCACGATACTGGGAGATTGAGGTCCACAGAGTGGAATAAGCTACAGATCAATTTTAAAAATATGCTTCGTTCATATTCAATGTTTAGAAACATCATATTGCTTTTACAAAATAATTTAACATTTAAACATATCATATCTTCATCGGTTTTACCTAGTATAACTATAGTTTCTGTAAAACTCATATTGTGGATTGGTTCTTGTGAGGGAAACGGTTAGCATCGGCATAATGGTTACTTAGGAGCGGGAGCAGGAGTGGAAGCAGGAAGCGGGAGCGGCAACGGAAGTGAAAGGCGAAATTTTCAAAAGATTTCAGTATGGGAGAGTTCGATAACATTTTTATATAATATATATTTTGATACATATGTCAACAAAACCATGTGCATCCATCAGAATTCAAACCATTATACACAAATATGCAAAGTTTCTTTTGTAGCAAGTAAGAGTGCATACAATCAAAATAGCACAGAGTGCAATCCATATTTGAACCAAAGTACATCAATAAATAGGCTATAAACAAAGGATTCTTCAAAAACTAGTTTTGAGGCCACCAACATCGATCTGAACAATCAGCACCGCAAACATCAAGGTACATAGAGATGTTGACGTGTTTGATTAAATGCCAATCCCATACCTTGGAGGGGTTGATATGTTTGATTAAATGCCAATCCCATTCCCTAGAGGGGTTGATGTGTTTGATTAATTGTCAATCCCATACCCTCGTACATGATAGAATCCAGAGGAAACATTGCAATCCTGAAATCCTAAAAACTGTTAAGCCTGTTGAATTTTGAATGGGATCAAAAATTCTATTTTTTGCATTTGAAGTCCGATAAGGTTGAAACCACTCTCAAACATCCTGAAACAATTAATGGTAATGTTAAAAATTTATTACTTTAAGAAATTAATATTACCACTTAATTATGCTGATGATCATGAAGGTTAGGTTTTTTGCTATTAGAGTAGGGTTTTTCTGCTTTATATAGCATTAGTAATGGGCGTAGGGTTAGTTCCCCCTCACCCATCACTTAACTTTTTGGTTTTTCTATAAGAAAATTTGAAAAAAAAGGAGGGAGCATTTTTTTTGCAAGGAAGCGAGCTTCCTGAAAACGCTCCCGTATGGGAGTGTTTAGGAAGGATGGTTTCCCAGCACTTCCTAGACTCTTCCTTCGAAAGCAAGCTTCAAGAGGGGTGGGGGGCGGAAGGGGGCGCACCCACGCAACATAGATCAGGCATAATGCATCAATCAACAAACTCCATGATGAATTAATGTGAATTAATGTCAAATGGCATTCTCATATTTATTTTTGTACTCACTTGTGCAGCTTTAATGTTGGTGCTTTTTCAGTGAACAGTTCTGAATTGAGTGAAATCATGATCAAATAGAATGTGAAGATCAATAATTCATAAGCAGCTACTGTGGACCTCCCACGTCACAAGCCAGAATTTGGTTGCCTAATAAGCAGAAAGTTACGTTTGAGCTTTGAGCTTCACCAGCTCAAAATCAAATATGACATATAACTATATTAGTAATGCCCTAATGCCAATATATTCCAAAGGACTGGCAATAATCCATTTTGATCATTAAGCAGCACTTAGACATAATATGATAAAAGAACTAGAATGCCTAACAATCGTGGAAAATCAGCCACTCTTCAATAAAAGAGTGATTATGGCAAAAATGAATTGTGAAACCAAATATTCACCACTACAGAACCCCTGTTGTAGAGCACAAAGCCATAAAGCAGGAAAACATTGCAAACTCTATACAACTATTTAAGGGGATACAAACAAATAAATCGATAAACAGAGAAATCCAATTGCTCATCAAGTGTTTCAAAAAGAAATTGGTTTTAGACATGTCTGCAATAGATTTGTTTCCTCATAAAACGTGTGATCACTGCTTAGCAGTGTGGTCCATGGAAATTTTCATTATTCCTACAGTACATCAACTCTGTCAAAATATGAAATAAATACATATATAAGACTTAACTGCAGGACTTTTACAAGGTCACACCGTTTCAATTTTCTTCCAATCTTCACTCCTGTGTAATCTCCAAGTGTCACAAGGCGTTATCAACTTTCTTCTGCTATTGTTTGTAATTGCCAAAGTGACCTAAGAAGTGTTGTGATCGAGATTCAAATCCTCTCAAAAAGATAATTCAACACTTAAACATGGAATATTATAGTTTTGAGGATATCAAGTTAAACAAACTCCTAAATTACACCATAAGACTACTTGTTTAATCTCTATCCATTGGAAGGTATTCTTTAGGTGGAATATCACATTCTTGGATGCCTATTGCACCCATACCACCTGTTAAAGAACTATCAACATCTTTGCAAAGCTTTCTCTCAGATTCAGACCTTTCTTTCTCATCCTCTTCATCTTCTTCATTGAAAGCTGAAACCTGGCATTGTAATTCTCTGATCTTTCGAAATTCATCATAATGTGCTCGCCTGTGCTCTTGGAAACTCAACTTTTTTCTATGAGATTCGGAATCTGATGAACATTTTAAAACAAAAATATAAGTAAACAGGAAATATAATGTTTCTAGGCAATCCCTAAATAGTGAAAATGTTATATGATTGGATAGGTGAAGAATGACACTTTGCAATGCAAGAATATCAAAACTATCTTAAATGTAAACCCTTCATGAGGAAGTATTACTAAAAAAAAGTTTAGCAGTGTAAAAATCACTAAGTTTTCATAATTTGATCTCGGCTGAAGAATACAATAAAATTAAGGAAAAAGGAAAGCTTTAGGAAATCCCCACTGAGTAGCAAGGTAGGCAAAAAGTTAAGCTCTTCATCGCAATCAGAATTTTATCCTCATGCTAGCCTCTTTGTGGACCTTCATCCTGCTCAATCAACTAAGACAATCATAATAAAAATGGTTCAATCAATGTCTGGAGGCCATGTTCTTACCAATGTTTTGAAACTCGGAATCGGTAATGACTCGGCCGAGTTGAATTTAAAGACTCAGTTTACTCAAAAATACATAAAATATTTAATTTAAAAAAAAAACAATATTTTAAAAATTTTAATCCATGATTCCAAAGCATTAGAGACAAAATATCCAAAGTCTGCTCATGTATATACCATATAAGGGTGAATATATCAAAATGGCACGAAATGTACTATGCAATACATATCTGGAAGTGGAACAAAAACATAATCAATGAGGCCTAAATGGCCTATAGAGTTAAAAAAACAACATGCTACGATGCCACTACATCATACATCATACATGTCGTTGGTCAACATGATCATTCATCAAACTCGTCACCACTACTAGAACTAGAAGTAGAACTAGAATCAAGGATTTAGAACTAGCAATGGCATAGGTAATGGCATCATCATCTGGCTCAAGTTCGAACTCCTCAAGGTCATTTGCAACTGCAGTAGCAGTACTAGTTGAACACCTAAAAGCACGAGGTTAAGGTTCATCTTATAGCTTTAGGGTTAGGGTTAAATTTTAAGTTGCACAAAACAAGAAAATGGGGGCGATTTTTTGAAACAGGGACACGTTGGAAATGTGACCCCCCCAAATTTTAGAAACAAGGAAACATGATATGTGTGTGTGTATTTTAAACATAAATGAGCAAGGACATTTTAAAAAATGAATGTGAAAAATAAATCACAAGTCATACATGTTGGCAAATAATTGCCTATATTGGAATACTATTCATCAAAAGCACCTTATGCCTCTCTCCTCTAGGCTGTAGCCCTTGCCTCTACCTTGAATCTCAAAGCATTAGTCAACGACTCAACACCCTACAATTTTGATGAAACTTCCTAATCCAATAGTTAAAATAAGTTAGAAAAACTTAAAACCTTCCCATGCTTAATAAGTGATTTTGCTTGAGTGAAGAGTACATTTTTATTAAGGTCATAACAAAGGAGTTCAACAATCAACACCACCAACATCAAGATATATAGAGGGGTTGAGTGCTTGATTAAATGCCAATCCCATACCCTCATACATGATAGAATTTGGTGGAAACTTTGCAATCCTAAAATTCTGAAATCTATTAAGTCTGTTGAATTCTTAAAGGGACCTAAAATTCTACTTTTTGTATGAAGTCCAATGAGGTTGGAACTTGGAACCACTCTCAAACATCCTAAAACAATTAATGGTAAGTTCAGGACCAAACCAGCCGGTTTGGTACCAAACCGATCAAACGATTCCAGTTTGAAGGCCGAGTTGTCTCGATTAACAGTCAACTAGGTCAACTCAGCTGAGTACGAGTTTTAAAACTATGGTTCTTACTACATGTGCCACATGATATAGACCTGCTTTCCTACACTTGAGGACGCTTGCCATTTTGAACCATTGCACCCAAAAGAAAATGATACTGTAGTGAACCCAAAACAAAATGATCTTGCACTAAGCAAGTCAAGACCCCGAAGTTCTACATGACCAAATAAGAGAAATGGATGCCTCCTGAATCTTCCAAGTACATGAAAACCATAAGCTCCAAGGTATCCTATTTCTATGATTATACTGCACCAAAAGTCCACAAATGCATACGAAAAGTTCATTGTCGAGACATGCATATCCAATAAAGTAATAAACATTAGGGACGGCAATGAATGCTTCCCTAATACTTTGAATGACGAGCATCCACCATCTATTAAGCAGTGGGATGCCATTTCACATTTTAATGGCATGTGACCTCCAGATCGACTTAACAGCCATGACAACTTCCACTAACCAAATAATTCCCTTGTAAGGGCACACTAGCCCATGAGGGTTGAACATGTCACTTGGAAAATTGAACACTGGTGGGGACAATAACAACACCCCGCTTTCACCAACACAGCAATCCCCCATTGACACCAAATATGAGGTAGGTCTACATTACATAAATGAGCTTTCTAAATAGAAGAGATATATGGCATGTTTGGACAATGAATACTGGACAAATTAGTTTGTCAAATCCTATCAGGCAGCCACTAATTATTTGTTAATTCTTGGTAAACTTTAAAATAGCTTGAAGATATCTGCAGCACTCTATTGAGGTATTGTAAATGATATTTTGGTCATTTGTGAACATCAACTTCATTCTTTCCTTTAACAATACAATTAGTGGACCTGATCTTATTAGACACATTGATGGAATAGTTATGGATAGCTAAGTGGCATTGACTCAACCCCTACGAAAATTCACCTCGAAAAAACTGATTTTTCAAAGATGGAAAACGGGATATTAAATTTAATCATTGTTCAATGATAAAGAGGACAGTACATATCAGAGATGTAGACATACTGCACAAACATGTTAAGCTAAGTATATTGCAATATGTCTATACCATAATATAAGTTTTCCTAGACAATAATGTGGGGAGGGATTCAGTCAAGCACAATATAGGTTGTGATCCTTTGGATGCCAATGAGACTGGTATGGACACAGGAACTAAGAGACACTAGTCGACCTGGGGAATTGAAATAGATGCTATTAATCTCAAAAAGCGAGAAAAATCTAGGAAATTGACCAAAACCAAATACTAATGTGCCGATCCAAAATTTAAAATTAATGTACTTTAATTTGTATTTGGAATTAAGCACAATCATGTGCACATTTTGCATAGTTGGAAAATTTGAAGTTGTAACTGATTGCAAGTAGGGATTTAAGACATTGGGAGAGGTCACGTGCACCCTCATTTAAAAGTATCATCTATTTAAGGGAGCTCCTCTCCCATTGTACATCACCCAGAGTAGAGAATATAATACTCGTTCTTTGAGCAAGTTCATTTTGGCACTTCAAGTCCTAAGAGTTCCATTGTTGGTTCTTCTCATCACCTTGCTCCACATCTAATCCCATATCAATGTTAAGAAGAAAAGAGAAAATATTTCTTGTAGCAGAAATGACAATAACAAACTTATGAAAATCAACTTTGATAAGATAAATTATATCTGCTTCCAAGAGTTGTGGTCCTCTTAGAATTTTTAAAAAGACAGTGCTAACAGAAAAAATTCGCTGAAGGAAAGTGGCCTCTCTAGAGTCTAACTACGAAGACACTGGACAACTAAAAGTGACTTTAGAACAAAAACCAACAAATCAAGAAATAGAAGCAAAAATCAATGCAATCGCCATAGACAAAACCTCAGGACAGGCTGGTTTTCCAGTAGACTTTTGTAAGTTAATCATGGATAGATGTCTCTCATTGCTGAAGGATATGATTTGTGAGGTACAAACTTACAGGAAAAGTGCATCCGGCAATGAGACTTACTTTTTACGGCCTTGATACCAAAAGGCAATGCCCCCAATAGAATAGGGAACAATTGTAATGTGAGCTAGAAAATAGTTGTGAAAGTGTTTGCTAACCACTATCACTTTCCAGACAAAGTGTTGCAAAAAGAATCATACGACCTTTGTACAAGAGAGGAAGATATTTGATAGTATAACAGTGTAGCTGACTGGCTTCACTCCAACCACCAGGAACACCGAAACAGCAATGTTTCTCAAAATTTATATAGAAAAAAGCTCAAGATAGATTGGAATAGGCCAATGTCCTTTATCCACCTATCTTTTTTTCAATGTAGGTAACACTTTCTATGACCTGATTCCTTGGATAAAAGATCTGAATTTTCTAAATTCGGTTTAAAAAAAGCCCGAAATTACAGACTACAGTTACACACCAGTTATGCTGGGAGACACCACAAGGGACGAAATACAAACTTGGTTTCAAGCTCTCCAAATCTATTTTACAGCTTCAAGAGGTTAGGTTAAATTTGAAAAGTATGGAGTTCTGTTTCTTCAGTTACCCAGCAGCCAGGTTCAGTTCCAAACCTTTACTTCCTCAACCATCTATGCCCCCAAGATCGTTCTGAAAAGTCCAGTTAAAATATTCTATGACTAGTTATGCTCTTCAATGAAAAGGCAGGGAAGAATTAACAATCCAGTGGCACCACCGATAGTGTATGCCCCTACATACGTAGGAGGCATAGGGGTGGAACTTGGAAGACCCAGTGTGGCTCCCAGTAGTGAAAGAAGCAAAGAGGCCGTTGGACCTATCCACGCCTTCAGATGAGCTTTGGAAGTAGATCGTCCTTTTCAGATACTTCAATAACGCACACCAGCTTGAATCCCTCTTGGTGCCTTGCCACTTAATTACTGGAAGACCACTGCAAAAGCTTATGAAGATACCTGGGCCTTGGTGGTCCTAAACCTTTTTTTTAATGCAGGAAAAGAGGGTCAAGGAATGGAATGGTGTTGATATCACAAGAGAGAAAGAAAGGATTGAATTAATGTTGCAAATATCATGTTGGCAAATATATCACTGAGGGTCCAGAAAAAACATTATCGGCAACATCAGGGAAAATATCAGCAAACTTGAAAAAAATACAAAAAAACTAATTTTTTTCAAATTTTTGAACATCTAAAGCAACCCGTTCCCTCTAGTCCCCTTTGAGTAACCCCTCTATAATAGTGAGTAAACCCTTTGTTCTCAATCCCCTGCTTTGCCCCTTCAAAGTGAGAAAAAAAATCCTATAAAACCAAAAATCTCTTTACTCAGCCAATATTTTCCATTTTCTTCTGGAATATTGCTGATATGTTCAATTTTAAAATATCGCAATTTTTCGCCCGCAGGGGTGTAGACTGACTGGCAAGTGCCGTGTAAATGAAGGAATGTTGTAAAGGAGGTCTCAAGTTCAAATCTCACCCCGACTTATCCGTGCCCCATGCTTGCGGGCTGTGTGGACGCACCTGGGGTTATAGTGGCAGCCGACGGGAATGGACCCCGTGTCACGCGAGTACCAAAACCGCCCGGTTACCAATTCCCCCAATACAACCCAAATATATATATATCGCAGTTTTTATGGCGATATTATTGCCAGCATAGAAAAATCACAATATATTGTGACAACAGCAATATTTTTGCAATGTTTGCAATGATAGATTGAATGGATCCACCAACAAACCCTACAACCTGCAGTAATAAAGAGACAGCAATGCTAAATAATCCCTTGAAGAAGTGTGCTATAGCTGTAGTTGAGCTGTAATATACAGAGATATGCCACACACGTCTAACACCAAGCTTGAAGAGAGAACACAAGAAGTGGGTGCCCGTAGGCTAAATGAATCAATATGATGTTACAAATAACTCATAAGGTGTTTGCATTCCTCCATGAGAGGGTTATGGGCCCACAAATCCGTAGGTCTAGAATAATATAAAATAAAGTTACGAGGCCGACTATTAAACCATAACCTAGTAATACAATAATGAGGGCGCTTAGCCATAATAACAAATAACCACAAGTGAAGATTACCATCATTTCAACAAAAGGTGCACTCAGTAACAATCGATAGAGTAGAAGGAATCCAGAACCTCAAAGAGATTCCGAAGAATCATGGTGTCAGATTTCATTAATTACAAGAACATAAATTGTTGCAATACAGTGGACTTACACGGTTTGACCAATGGCATTATTCAATTCAAAGTTATTAGTGAAGATGCTACCCTTGTCTAGTAGGAGACTAAGTGAGCACCCTCTCCAAAGGAGCGATCTAATATGCTTCTGGCTTAAGAGCTCAAACGGAAGGACACATACAAATTCACAACAAAGGATTTCTACATTAATTCTATGGGGGTAATTGGGCTGAACAACCAAGATTTCAGGTTCATTGTTTAAGTGTGGTGGAATACTGTTTCACCAAAACAGAACATTTTCACTTGGAGCCAACAAAGTTATTGTTACAGTAGAAACCAAAACTAGATGGAATAAACATGGAAAAACAATCTGTCCATTTTTAATTTTTTGCAGCACCACTAGGAGATGTAGATCTTTTAGGGATGCCCATGGGTAGAAAATCCTTATGGATTTAGTTCTTGACGATATTCGATTTAGATAAAGGGAATGGAAGATGTCAAAAAGTTGAAGTATTTAATAGGTCCTTCCACTATCATGAGGTTAGGAAAGAATAAAAGAAGCATTAGCAAGGGCCATCAAGTATGAAGATAGTAGTTATCAACTCAATCAAGGTCTGACCCCAACCATGCAGGTTAATGAAACCATAACCTGCTCGAACTTAACCAGATTTTGTCAGGTAAATAGATTTCAAATCAAGGCGAACATAATGATCCAGAATCCTCCTCCCTTGTCAACACGAAGACACGAGACAAATATAGGGAGGGAGATAAATCTCCAGCCTAATGGGATGGGCCGCCCCCGCAGACACTAAAGGCACTGACAGATCTGGGAGTTAATATTAGTAAAGAATATCATAAGTAGATCAATACATAAATAAATGTAACTTGAGGAAATTCATAGAAATTTAAAACTAACCAGTTGAAGAAGAAAACCAATTACCCACAAACTGAGCCTCCTAGTGTTGCTTTTAATATGACAATCCTTCTACAAAAGGCAATGTGCTTCCCTTATTCAGCTAAACATAGAGGAAAAGAAGAGATACATCAGAGAATGGAAGTTTGCAATAAGTGTGATATCTTTTAGTAAAGGGGAAGATAGCAGGAATGAAGGGTGATACTTGAGAGCTTCTAACTTCTAAGATTTCGACCTGAATGACTAATTTTGCAGAAGTGAAAAAGGTAATGGAGATGCAGATTAAAAGGGACCAGTGCCTACAGCGATCAGGCATGCTATGAAAGATCGTATAAAGAATAGTTGCATTGAATTGACCAAGTGTGGATGAACTGGCCCAATAAGAACTCAGACAGCATATTCTTAAGAATGAATTGGATTGAAGACATGAATAAGGAGATCAAGAGAATAGTGAGAAGGGATTCAATCACTAGGCACAACTTTTTGGAGGTAGTAGGTAGTAGGTGCCACATGCTCATGAACTTCAGTTAGCTAACGCTAGAACATACACTGTTGAATCTGACCTCACAGATATAGCTCCACACAAGTTTGGAGGGAGTTGATGGTATGACTGTATCGCCAATGAAGAAGATCAATATGAGTAGCAGAGAGGCCAAGGATTGACCCGGTTACCCTGCTAAATGTGGTCCCTTCAGAGTCACACGATAGACTGAGATTTTATTTTATTTGTTAAATATGTAATTCTGTTTTTCTATTGAGAAGGCCAATTAGGATATATTTGAAAAGAGCCAGCAGATGTAGGATTTAGATTGTAGAAGGATCAATAGTCAGACTCAAGATACCAGCTTTGCTATTATTATTTGCGGGAGGGGATAAGACTGGTCTGTGCTAATTTGTTTTTGTACCTTTTTTGGTAATAATGGAAAGAACTTTCAACAGGAATGTGATCCTCTGGTTATGTAGGTACGTAAAAATTTGCAAAGCATCAATAGTGAATCTATAGTGTACTTTCTCATCTAAAATGCAAGAGTCTTTTGGATAAACACTTTTGCAAGAATGTTAGGTGGACAAAGTAGCTAACCTTAGACACCAGATAGGCAGCAAAATCCCTAAATTATTAAAGCGTAAGAGTACTCTCAAATCAAAATAGACAATCATAACAACCTGCGACAAGGAATCTATGTATCAAAAGTCAGCATGACATTGGCAACATTACAAAGATAATGAAGTCAATAACCCAGTGGAGGGCATCATAGATGTTTATTATTTTATCTGAAATTATATAAGTGCAACAGAATTTGGCATCGAACAAAGGTAACAGCATCATGTTTTTATTATACTTCTCCAACACAACAGGGAGTGTTTATTTCTGAGTTTGGAAAGCGCCAAGTAAAATGCTAAAACTTCCACAGAAGCACCAACAGGTCTTGCATGGATTAACTGGATATGCATAAAAAGTAAAAATCCTTATCTCCATGAAAAAATAGCTGAACTAATCAATGAGGTAGAGATCCCAACCTTCTCCATCCTGATCCATTGCATCTGCCTCGTCTTCAGATGATGTCCACTCACTACTTCGCTTTCTCCCTTCTCTACTTGAGGATGCAACTTGGCTCAAGGCAGATCGTATTGCTTCTGCATGCGCAGCATCACCTGGATCCATTTCTCTATCTGACAATGGTGATATAGATCCTAGAAAGAATATTCACCCCAATCAATAATAAGCAGTTATTTGAATCCTTCAGGCTTGTATACATGAAAATTAAAAAAGACACCTGCACATTTACCATCACTGTAATTTGCTTGATGGAATGGAGTTTTAGGCTCGTTGATTTTCTGCCTTATAGGTTTGTTGGCCTCTATTTCTTCTAAGTTTCTTTCATCCCATATAACTCGGGCCCTGCTTGCAATCATTTATATCAAAACTGGGTAGAAAAAAGTTATAAACAGATATACGAACCATGCTTTAGAATATTTATAAATGCACTTCTAAGATACTAAACTTTGACTCAAAAGAAAAGCATCTCTATTTCCTTTCGTTTCATACCAATAAGTTTAGACTCTAGAGTGTATAATTCTAAAACAGATACTTGCTCATGAAATCGATGATACAAGCCAGGTGTTCCAACAACAAGAAATCTTGGCCTGTCAGCTCTTGACAAATTTAAAATTAGTATTCTGTGTCACTTTTTGATTAAAAACAAAAAACATGAACAAATTTTACTAAGCATCTCCATCTTCAGTGTAAAGGGCAGACCATTCTATTGGACATTATCTTAGGATTCATAACATAAAAAGAAAATAAGGCTATCAAGAGTACGATCAAGAACAGAGGAATCGATTTAACAATAGTATACCCAAGCTATGGAACCTCAAAAATTATGAAACTCTATTGGGTTTTCTACTTGTTAGTGTCCACTTCCAGGCATCCTCCGCCACAAGATAGTTTCATCAGCCCCAATTCTATAGCCTGCTTATGAATGCACGTAGGACATGTGGAAGTTAACATAACTGTGGTCAAAACTCAACCTTTGACCATGCAAAAGTAATTGGAAGTGGAAATCAGAACTATGCATCGCTCCAAAATAGAAAAATAAAGGCGATGTATATGTTCCCAGTTAAAATGATTTTTAATGTGAGATGGCAAAGCTCAGGGCTCAAACACAGCTATATGCTTATTAAGCACCCATGCTCTCACAATCACTTGGGAGATTAGTTTCATCCACAGTTGCATTGATCCAGTGCCAGAACGGTCCAAAATTCTAAATTCACATTTTTACCAAGCAATATATACAGTATTAATATGAAAATAAATAATAGCAAATGTAATTCCATGGCATTTCCATTATTCAAGTCCATACCAAATTTGCCACAATTCCAAGGTCATTAGGTTTCCAACATAATTGACACAGACATAACACTTGTAGATAGAATAAATCACGACCCTTCTCACAGATTCTTCAGGTTTATTAAATAAAAATCACAAATTTTCATGCATAATTGACAGCAGAAAATTCCAGAGAAACGTTTTAAAAATGGCAAAATGGACTTTGGATGATGCATGCAAAACCTGAATACCACTAATTTGATTAACTAATTTAATACATAATCAAGTAACACTGAAACATGAAATAGCCAATGGGCTAGCTCAAGTAGCTCGAGTGGTTGAGTGCTTTGAGCTTCATGCAGGAATTCTCCAGGTTGAACCCTGGGCTGGCTGCCTCTATTGGTGCCTCACATGATGTCCCTAACAGGTCAGGCACCATAATCAGCACTGACAGTTTTACATTGGGTACTATCACAAAATGAACGGAGTGCCTTGGGGGTTTCTACACAAGATTTTCATTGGAAAAAAAATATTGAAACATGAAATGCAAGTGTACCTTATCAGGTGAGGAAAAAAAGTTCGCCATTTTGGTTGCTAGGGTGCCTAGAAGAGAATTCTTCTATAAATTTATCATATACATGCATATTTATAGAGGCAGACTGGACCGTGAACTAGAATGAAGATTGCCCATCAGGTCATCATATCAGTGACAAACTGGTGTAGCTGTACGGTACAGCTTGGGTCTAATCCACTTTATAGTAAAGAGTAGAAAATGCTAAAAAAATGATAAAATCCCCTGAAATATACAGAATACAGTCCTAAAGACTTATCTTATACAGTACAATGATTCATCCATTTTCTAACATATGCACAAGATAGAGAGACTATGCAGCAGGATTGCATCTCTCACTTTACCAATTCGATTCCCATAGCCTCAGCAAACATTCCTAACCTGGTACAGATATGTATCCATTAAAGACCACTCGGTTTAAACCATGAAATATTGGTTTTGTGCCGAAGGGTTGTGGTGCACCAGTGAGGGCTGTGGCATGTCAGGCCACCAACCAAGGTTGAATTCCCTGACGGGGATGAATTAGTGTCGCTGTTAGGTGCAAACATTGGGTGATTTGCGGAAGAGTTTCCCCCATGTTGTGGCAGCTTAGAAAGAAAAAAGTGCTTATGTTCTTCAGTGGCTTTCCCTGGAAGGCTACCCTTACACCTGCGCAAGCAGCCGTAGGCCACTTGTGGTGCACAACCTCTTTGGGTTATCAAGACTGAAATAGTTTCTCGGCTCCGCTAAAGAATGAAACAGACGCCAATGATTACATTTTTAGTGAAACCATACTTGAATGAATGCACCATTCAAACGTTTAGCAATTTTTCGTGGTAATTGTATTCTAGTCATTGGTTCAATTTCGCGTAGGAATAAAACAAATCAATTCATTTTTTTAAGGTCTGATAAAGGGAAGGAAGTTGGTCTGAGTAGACGTGAACCAACATCATAAAATGCAGTATCAGAGGTATGGCAAATCGACGACAATAATCAGAAACATAACCTAGGTCAAATTTTACTTCTAAAAAATTGGATTTCACATTTTTTTTCTCAATTTTCACAGGGAAGTCGCCCATCCCTTAAAGAATTTGGTTCATTTTTCACAGGGAAGTCACCCATCCCTTCAAGAATTTGGTTCATTTTTCACAGGGAAGTCACCCATCCCTTCAAGAATTTGGTTGAGACAGTTACATGGACAGGGATCCTAAACCGAAAAGGGTCTTCGTCATGATATTCACAATATCTTTAGAGTTTATTGAAACCTAATACACAGAGATGGATACTTAACCAAACGACCAAACTGGGGTCTGGTACAAGGTACCGACTATCATAAATTCATTTCCAATATGCTTGTTAATACCCACCATCAAACCAAAGCCTAGGTTAAGTTTTTTATTTAAAGTAGTGCAAGAGAATAAGGAGTACCTGAGTTTAGGCCATTTGCTTTTCTTCATTCTAGCCGATCAACTAACCAAAGCCTTGAAAAGCCCCACAATCTTTGCTGCCTGTCAGAGAATTGGACGGAGGTTGGATGTCAATGAACGAGAGTTTGTCTGAACTTGAGCTTTCCAGAGAGACGAAGATTTGTTACGACGAGTTCTCGTCCTGAATTGGGCTGTTTAAAATACGAAGAATATAAGTTGACCGAATCCTGAATTATCTGGACCCAACCAAGATCAAACCCAACGAAGCACATACCGCAACAGAAATTAATTACAAAACTTGGCCATCGATTACAATTATTGACCAGAAAGGAGTTATTTCAGTTCTGTTATAACTCTACCATGATCATCTAGTCTACGTGGCAGAGTTCTTACGTGGAATGTTTTTGGATTTGCTGCCGAAAGTCGGTCAATTCTATTATCATTAGACGGTAAATAATTTCTCACCGTTGAAGGAGTCAATGTTTTGGCCCTTCCATATGTCTTTCCCTACATTCGCTCATTAAGTTTTGTTTTGTTCAAATTGAGCATGATTTTTTTTTTAATATGTCGCTCATTAAATGTTGTTAAATTCGCTCATTAAGTTTGTTTTGTTCAAATTGAACATGAACAATTCTTGAATTTATTGCTCATTAAATGTGGTTAAAAATTCATTGAATTGGTAAATAATGGGATACAGCTTGATTTGGGATCTTTGAAAATGGTTTTGAAGAATAAGATTATAAGATTAGGTTAATATGTTTTAAATATAAAATATAATAAAAATTCAAAATTTTAAATTAAAATATGTTTATTTATTTTTTATTTCTTTATACTTTGTGTTAAAATTCAAGTTTGTTTAATTATTTATTATTTCTCAATTTTATGTTAAAAATGAAGTTTTGTTTATTTATTTTTTATTTCTCAATTTTATGTTAAAAATCAAGTTGAGGAACTTTATTTGAGGTGTCATTGATAATGGAGTGATTTGGGATCTTCGAAAATGTTGGTAAGAATATGATTATGTTTAATGGTTTTAATATTAAAAATTAAAAATAAAATAAAAATTGTAAATTTTGTTTTTTTAGTTTTATTGAAGTTCTTTTTTTGTTTTTCTATATTTTATGTTAAAATCAAAAAGTTGTTGAATTATTGAAGAACTATATTTGATTTGTTATTGAGGATGTGTGTGTTAGATAAATATGATAAGGGTGCATAGTAAGTCTATGATTTTGTATCCTTGGTGATTGATTTACATTTGGTTGTCACATGATGTATTAGTGTCTAGGCTAGGAGGACCAACGATGTATTGCCAACTTGGGATTGATTTACATTTGGTTTTCACATGATGTATTAGTGTCTAGGCTAGGAGGACCAACGATGTATTGCCAACTTGGGAAAATGAATAATGAGGTGTTGCATTATAGGGTTCAATAAAGGACAATATGACTTGACAATGTGATAGATTGTGTTTGTTATAAATGACAAGGAAGTATTGTTGATAAGTGCATTAAAGGTATGTGATTAGTTCATGGTTGTCATCCATAAAATGATTTAGATGATGTACTAGTACATAGGCTAGGAGGAATCAATGGTGTGGCCCTTCCATTTGTCTTTCTCTAAATTCACTCATTAAGTTTTGTTTTATTCAAATTAAATATGAAAAATTTGTTGAAAATGTCATTCATTAAATGTTGTTAAAATTCACTGAATTTATAAATCATGGGATACAACTTGATTTGGGATCTTTGAAAATGTTTGTAGGAATATGATTATGTTATAAATGATTTTAACATTAAAAATAAAAAAATAAAAGAAAATCTGTCAAATTTCAACTTTATTGAAGTTGGTTTTTTTTTTCTCTATTTTATGTTAAAATTTTCAAAAAGTCGATCTTATGTTGAAGAACTTTATTTGAGGTGTTATTGACAATGGTATGATGGATGGTGTGTTATGTAAACATGATTAAGGGTGCATATTGAGTCTACGATTTCATATACTTAGTTGGGGAAAAATTAAGGTTCCATAATTTTCTTTAAGTGTAGAAACCTTGGTGAATCTTACTATTTTTCAAATTCCAAACCATAACATTTTTTGTGATATTTTTAAAAAAATATTCAAAGTTCTAAGGATTTTATATATATTTTTTAAAATTTTAGCAATTTTTAGAGTTAAAATTTTTTATTCTATGTAATTTGGGCAAATCATAGTATAAAAATTTGGAAAAGGCAAAAGGCAAATTTTTTTTAAACCCTCAAAAATTAGCCCATGGGATAAATTTTGCCCCAAAAATATTCCCTAGCCTTAATGATCGATTTGCAGGTGGTCGCCACATGATGGTTAGGATGATGTACCAATGTCTAGGCTAGGAGGACCAAGGATGTATTTCCAAGCAGGGCGAACGACTAATGAGGTGTTTCAGGCAAAGCATTAGATCGTGAATGACATTCCACCCAGACGAGAGTCTTTCGAGACAAACGATTGAGTGGAGTTCGGTTAATGCATGAGTGAGAGGCATTCGACTAACCGGTTTAAACATTGCTCTTCAGCCCGACCTGCATGTTCATCATTTCCTAATCCAAATTCATAAAGGGTCAGTGGCTACTTCCATTTATGTGATGTGTTAGTTAAATAATTCCTCGTTCTCACAGTTAATTATGCTCAAATGACGGACAAAAGAATTTATTCTAAATTGTCGAATTGGTCAATGTGGTTGGCTTGTGGAGCCTAGAAGCGTTCGTATTATAGGGTTCAATAGAGGATGGTGTGACTTGGCAATGTGATAGATTGTGACTATTATAAATGGAAAGACAATAGTGTTGATAAGTGCATTGAATGCATGTGATCAATTCATAGTACATAGGACAGGAGGAGTCAATGTTGTGGCCCTACCATTTGTCTTTCTCTAAATTCGTTCGTTAAGTTTTGTTTTGTTCAAATTTAGCATGAAAAATTCGTTGAATCTACAGCTCATTAAATGTTGTTAAAAAAGCATTGAATTTATAAATCACGGGATACAACATGATTTGGGATCTTTGAATAGGATTATGTTATATATGGTTTTAACATTAAAAATTAAAATTAAAAATTAAAAAGTTGTTAAATTTTTAGCTTTATTTAAGTTTGTTTGTTTCTTTTTTCTTTCTCTATTTTATGTTAAAAAATTCAAACAGTTATTGATCGTATGTTGAAGAACTTTATTTGAGGTGTTATTGACAGTGGCATGACGAATGGTGTGTTAGGTGTTACCACCTAAGTTGTACTTAGTCGATGTTATCAAGTGAGCCTGGTGAACCAGACAAAGATGATTTGTTCAGACTTCAAAAGACCTTCAGACTTACTTCTCGGAAGTGTTTTTTTTTATCTACCACAGGTTCATACCCCCTTGGGGGAGTTGTAATAAAATGTTCTAGCATGGTAGTGTCTGTAAAAGACTCGGTCTCCTAGACTCATTTGTCAATCCGATCAGCCCAGAGTGTTTTTTCCCTTGGTTATTATTGGTTGTTGAATAAAAGAATAATAATTTCTGAGTTTTTCACTCAATACCTCCAAAGTTGGGGTGGTCGGCTTGACATTTAGGCCTATTGAGGTCATTAGAGTTTGTGTGTTAATGTGTAAACATGCTAGGCATTATGGTCGAGTCATATGAACATGTGTTAAGGCCCCCCAGGTTTTGTTTTTTTTTATTTTTCCACAAAACTTAGGCTATTTTTTAATAGTCTAAATGGAAAAACTGGTCTTGTAATAAAAGTGGGGTTAAAAGTCAGTTTCAGTCATGGGGGTGCTCATTTTCTAACTCAGAGCACCCGGTAAACCCATAGACCCACTTTTCCTAAGTTTTGAGTGATTTTTCCATCACTCAGGTGAGAAAATCCAAAAAAATCAAATATTAATTAATTTAATTAAATAATGGAGCAAATCCAAATTCCTAAATTGGTGGATTTTGCTTCGATTTGACTGAAATCAGTCTCATCGGCTTCATATTGACCGGGAGTTGTCATTCCTTGACTAAAGGCATTGATCAAGGCTGAAGAGGAGCTTAACTGGCTCATGTAGATCTATGGGTTGCGCCCTCCTTTCTCTCTCCTCCACACGTGTGGATCAATCTAGCAGTTGTTTGATGGGTGGTTCAGTTCACTGAGTGAGGTGTCACTCCGATTTGCAGTTCCAAACCATTTAGGCTTAGTTCATCATCAGATCGGGCTCTGCTTAACTCTCCATCATCTGCAGTATCTCCTTCAGTCAAGTATGCGCCCCTCTTGGCCAGTCTAGCTATAAATTGAAGCTGCCATTCCCTTCTTGAAGCTAGTTAGAGCTGGGAAGAAAGGCTTGCTATTGTGTAATATTGTATTGATCATATTTTTTGTTGAAATAAAGAGAAGCTTTGGAGGCTAAATTGTGGAGTATTTTTCATGTGTGGATCATCATTATCATGCTGCTTTTGAGGTGAACTGTTATTTTTTCAATTTTTGCATTAAACTGTTGTCTGCCTGAATGATTATTGGAATCATAGGAATAGATCATTGTAAGTAAGTTTACTTACTCCTATTTTGCTACATATGTTTGAATGAGCTAATATTTGCATGCTAAATAAGATTATTTTCATGCTATGTCATCTATTTCTCATATGTACCTTCAAATTTAATGGTTTTGTTTGCAGGATTTGTTGTTTAGCTTGTAGGTTTGTCGTGATTGGAAGAGTTGTGGTTCAAGTTTGATTCCACTAGTTTTCCAATAAAGATTGCGAATATTGTGCCCCTCGGTGCTTCACTAACAAGTTTCTTTTGCAGATCTATTTCGGCAACAAGCACTTTTCTTTTCCTCTTCCTCCTTCAAAATTTAAATTTGCTTCAAATTGGTTACCATTAAAGAATCTTATCGCCTAGATCTATCTCATTAAGAAAATCATATATAGATCTAGTTAGTAAGATCCTTTCCTAAGTTTAGATCTCAGTTCTATCTTGCATGCAAAGTTCTATTTGAAGAGATCTAGTTCAAATTACCCTCTTTTGCAAGCATTATAAAGGAAATTTGTAGCTTGCTCATAAGGTAGTTTCCTTTTTTTTCGTTCTTTAAAGTTTTAAATTCTGCAAGAAAAGTGCATAGCATATTGGCTGCCAAAACAGCAAGCCAAGATCCCAAGGAAAGCTCGCTTTCCTTGGTTCCTTTTTGCAAAACTAAATTAGCCCTTTTTAACGTTTTTTAACTTAATCTCTTTCCGATAATTATTGTGGTGACCCAAAACACTTTTAAAATGTTTTTGGGCACATTTTATTTTAATTGCTTGTTGTTTTTTAGCAGGTTTAACAAAAAAGAGAAAGAGACTCTGCCCATTTTCTGACTCTTGGGCGAACCGGAGCTTCCCGGAGGCTTCCCCCACCACTGTGCTTCTTTTTAAGCCTGTTGTAAGCCTTTGGATCCCAGATAACAAGGAGCAAAGTGAAAATTAGTTTGCTGATATTGTAGCCCTTAATAATAAAAAAGAATCACTTCGAGTAGGCTCTTTTGAGCCCACTCCCCATCCCCCCTGTGGGGATTCGCGTCCATTTCAATTTTTTTTGCATTTTTTCTCTTTTTTTGCTCTAGCTTAGTCTTGTCATGCAGGATTGTATACTTTGATCATATTTGTCATTATTCCATATTTTGAAATCAAAGTAATACTAATACTTACCCCACGAATCCCCGATTGAACTGAAAGGTGAAAGAGGATCGTGGTAGAATTAATTAGAAAACATGTGGTGTGTGTTTTTTCATTGTTACCTTTCACAAGCAAGCAGTAAAATTAACCCCTCCTTGATTTCCCAATTGAGGTCCACTTGGACCGAAAGTGATTCCTGGAGGGTCTTTTTTTTAATAAGAACACGCTCTTAAAATTCACTAAAATTTACAAGACTCCGGTGTGTATGCTTTGCACTTGGTTGCGGTTCATCCGATCAGTCAAGTTGCATCAAAAGCAACGTGAGTGACTAGAATAATTAGGATTCACTTTCTCAATTAACCACCTTAGGAGAAAATCCAACGCCGCGATTAAACCGTAAACGGTGGCAAAATACCCAAAGGAAGTGGGAACTACTGGACAGTGACCTCGAGGCGCCGATCTCTGTTACATAATAGCGAGTGTATTATGAACATAGTCTCAGAGACTCCATTCAGCCCACACATTCCTTGCGGGTAGCCGTAGCGATTGTTACTTTTGGACATACTCCAAGTACCCCCCGGGTATATCTGGAGTCCCCCCCGCCTAATTTAATTCACTCATCTTTTCACATTAATTTAAAACATACCAAGATACAATTGCACAACATTCACTCCAGCACTTACAAGCACTCTTAAGTATTTTCGACTCCATTTAAAGGCACTGGTCAACTGTTTATTTCTTTCAATCTATATGTGATTGGGTGTCATTTCGTGCTTATTTGTGATTGTCTCGTCATGTTATATGTTGTTTACAATTGTTAAGTCAAAACTCCTAAAAAAACTCACTCATTTAATACCATCATCATCTAAATAACCAGCCTTAGTAACTCATAGGGTCTACCCCCCATGGATTCGTTAGGAGTTTGCCTAAACGGAGGAGTCAAGAACAAGGTGACAAACTTGACTCGAGACTTTCCCCCAAGGACACACCGAGTGGCTTGAATATTTCTGCCACGTTCCCCCCCAGGTGTGTGAAAGGAAGCAACATTAGGTAAACATGATTAAGGGTGCATAGTGAGGCTGTGATTTTGTAGCCTTGGTGATCAATTTGCAGGTGGTTGCCACATTATGGGTTGGATGATGTATTAGTGTTTAGGCTATAAGGACCAATAATCTATTTCCAAGCAAGGAAAATGACTAATGAGGTGTTGCATTATAGGGTTCAATAGAGGACGGTGCGACTTGGCATTGTGATAGATTGTGTTTGTTATTGATGGCAAGGAAATAGTGTTGATAAGTGCATTGAAGGCATGTGATCAATTCATGGGTGGTAGCCATGGGATGATTCAGATGATGTACTAATACATAAGCTAGGAGGACTAAGGATGTCTTGCTGAGTAAGACGAGTAATGAGTTGCTACATAACATGCTTCGATAGAGGACAATGTGACTTGGTAGTGTGATGGATTTTGTGCGTTATCCATGGTGAAGCAATAATGTTGATAAGTGCATTGAAAGTATGTGAATTCCTATCATGGACTATCACATGTTAGGCTAGATGGATGACAACATGGTCTCATGTTGGGTAATCGATTGTGCATGGATAGTTGGCTTGAGGGAGGTAATGATGTATTATTGTGTATGGTTGGGTGGCAATGGTATAACACCGCATATGGTCAAACGAGCACTTGGCATTCTACGTGGTTTAATGTGCCTATCTTGGGTTTGGTCAATACATGTCAGTTAGGCGTGTTGGATTAATCTTGACTTGGTAAAGAAGTGATTAGATTAACTTATATTTTTCCATTAATGGGTTTACCATTCGTAGTTTATGGGCCCATGGTATTGGGTAACCCACGATAATTTCCCATGGTATTAGTATGCGATGAAGCTTATTTAAAGACCTGAATAACTCCATTTTAAAATGACTCTAAGTGGCCAGTGTTGGTCGGATTGGCCATGAATTTTCCAAATTGGACCAAGACTAATAATAGATATATATTGGTTGTTGGTTTTTCCAAGTAAAGGATTTCTAAGGTAAAAATATTTTCCATCTTGGGGATTATGTGTTTTATTATTTCTTTGGTCATGCTCATAAACTTTAATATGGTATCAGAGCCATATTTGGGCAAATAAATCTCTCTCACAAGAGAAGCCCCAAAATCATTCGCTTTAATGAAGATACGTAAAGGATAGCGGATAAAAAAGCATTATGTTAAGGAGTGCTTGATTTGGTTCACTGTATTTGGAGCATGAGGGATGTGGGTAATGAAGCAAGTATATTCTTTAAGCATCACATGCTCATGCATACAATTGTAATCAGTTTTATGGAGTTGGATTTAATCAAATATATAAATGAGTATATGGTGGTAAGACTTATTTAGGAATGCATACCTTGGTGTAACGTCCATGTCTATCAACCGAACTACATAGAGAGGGATAGAATGATCATGGGTTCTAAATTTAAGCTCGAAGGCAACATATGATCCATAACATGAAATAAAAACAATGTGCAAATGCATAAATTGTCACATCCCCTCCCGTCCGAGAGGACGCAACCTATGAATGTTGCTATTATTTAAGCGGGGATCTAATCCCCATGAACATAATAATAACGAATATGCATTGGACATAAAACATTTACAAATGCATAATGCAATCTATAGCGGAAGGAAATACATTAATTCACGTATTCAACATGTTCATCATAATTCATTAAACAATTACAGTTGCAGGGATAAAACACAAGGGATACTTATATTTAAAAGAAGCTTGTCCGCAACCAGCTATGTCACTGCAACGTTCCACCCAACCATAGTCCAGTGTGCTCATCAATCTCTCAGCATCACTGCCACCCCCGATCTAGGCATGATTCCCACAAGGAATAAGGGAACTACAACAGGCTCACACATAGCCAAAGACACATCAAAATTCAACCAAGCCAAAACTACATTTGGGTTTATCAGGATGCTAAGGAGGTTAAAGGATGAATTGCTAATCTAGTGAGCTCAACCACAGAGCTATGGAAACCTACTCCATATCTGGCTTGGTTTTCCCAACAACTACACACCCAACACAAAGAAACATCCCCTTCCCTGCTACACAGTCCCTCATGCTATGCCTTCCCTTTCAGTGCTCTACAGGGTGTGCAAGAAAGAACAACCATCCCCTCTTGATCTCTCTGTGTGGTTCCTTTCTACACTAGGTTTATCAAGCTAATTCTTCCCTCTTCCACTCCAAACCAATTCAGACTAAAGCACAAGATGCACACACACAAAATACAAGTTCTGGGTTTGAGGAAAAATGTCTTGAGAGCCAAAAACCAAAATGGCAGATGGGTAAAACAAACCCCTGATAGAAATTCGATTTCTAGAAACATTTATGGGCTTCACGTGGCCAAAACGACCTCAACAAAAACCCAAAAATCGTGGGTCTCTTCTACCATTGACTGTTCAACACCAAAAACGAAATTCCCCAACCGTGTGAAGGAGAAAACAACAAAAAAACATCCAGGAGAGATCCCGGCCACTGAACATTAACAAAATAACTTCCTAACCATGGGGAAAATAGAGGAAATTGCTGCCAACGTGAGGAAAAACGCCCAGGAGCTCCCCAAAAACGCATGAGAAAGAGAGGACATGAATGCATAATGGGTGAATAATGAATTTTTGGGTTCTTACTTGCCCATTAAGCCAAAACATGTTTTTCCAAAATGGGTGCTCTGCCCAATTCGAAATTCACCTCCATACCTTTCCCATTTCCATGTAATAACTAACTCAACCACTTCTGGCATAAATAAATGATTGGCACAAGAAGACAAAATGGGTAGTTGACATCTTGATGGGTTTTCCCTTTGACATTTGGTTTTTCCCTATTGGCTCAAAGGTTTGAATATTTCCCACCCTTATCCTTAGGAAATCATGCCCCATCTCTCTAATGTTGCATTGACATAACTGGTTGTGGGTATTTTAATTAAATTGCATATTTTTATGATGTTCAAAATTATAATGTGCCTAGCTAGCACGAAATACCATTGACATTGATTTTAATCGTCGAAACATAAAACGCTAATCGATGGTGGTGCTTTTTCCTTTAGCTCCATGCCATGATTAATTACAATATTTACATCATATATAATTTAATGCAAACGGGGTCAAAACCAGGGTGTTACATAAATAAACACAATGGCAATAAACTCAATCCACACACATAACACGTGCATTTACCAACATAATTCATCACATACATTATTATAACTCATTTCACATCAAATAACAACATATCATATCACATACAGATCAAATGCAAAGAAATACTTATATGGAATAAGGATTATTTCCACCCAACCATAGGTACTATGTTCAACATGTACTATTTATGCTGAGAGTCCAACCCTAAGCTGGGCTATGAGTCCATCAAGGCAAAGGAAACATTTTAGGCTTCATTCTCTCTGCCCACAACCCATTCTTCTCTCTATGCCAAGCCAATTGCTCACACATAGCCCTATAATAGCCTCAATCTCTAGCATACCCTTAACATCACAATGCATGCCCCAGACAACACCTTCTAAGAATGGGAATCCCCTTCACACTCCGAGTCCCTTGGGGAATCCATCTTTCCAAGTGATTTTAGTGTGTGCATAAAAAGAGTCCAACCAATTTCATCAAGTTATGGATCTACCTATATCTTACAATCTCACTTAGATAGCATACCCTTAACTCCACAATAATTTCCCCATACAACGCCTTCTAGGCTCAGGAAACTGCATCACAAATCCGAGTCCCTCGGGCAATCCATCTTACCAAGTGCTTACACTGTGTGCATAGAAAGAGTATTGTCGAGTGCATACCGCAGGAGATCTATCGGTAGCCTTCATTTATGGTCCCTCAGGCATGTAGGAGTAGCAAAACTCAATGGGTAAGATATTAGGCCTCAAGTCTCACTTATAGTCGTGCTTATAACCAACTCTCTTTCTTCTCAAACTACAATTTAGGTTTCAAGTTTAGGTTTCATAAAATGGAATGTCTAGTGACTGATGCTTGTGATAACATGACAAAGGGTAAATATTTTGCATGTGAGGTAATCCATGAATGTCTATGCAGGGTCATGATATGTGTGCAAAGGTGAATTAGGTGAACGTCTCCATGTAAATAATCAGGCAAGTCTGCGTGTGAATGAGTCTCAAGGCATAAGCAAGGGTAAGTCTCGGTGTAACAACGATAAGTCCTTGCATCATCTGGAAACAAAGGTGATAATGTCTATGATGGCAAATATATGAGGTAAACAATTCTAAATGCAAGGGTAAACAATCGGTCCCATCCAACGCCCTTCAAGGCTCAAGAATTCTGTTCACCACTTCAGGTCCCTCAAGCAATCCGACTTGCCCGATGCTTACTAAGGTGTGCACGAGTTCATCCTAGATTAAAAAATAAATAAATAAATCAATGAGTGTATTCGAGGGTCTATCTTAAAATAAGTTTGTGAAGGATGATTCCTTTGTGGGTCCAATGCCATCAAATCAGGAGCTGAAGTCTAAGTGAAAACTAGGCGACTCTACTAGTAGGTGCAGAAGAGGCAAGATGGTGGTTTTTCCTCCCTAGGTAGGATAGAGAAGGAAACAAGCAACAGACTCTCTTGACATAAATTTTGATCATGGAGAAAGGGACTTTTGCATCTATCATAGAAGCACATGCGTCCCCATGCTTGCTAAATTGTGTGAAGGGACTTCTCCCTCTAACTTCACATAGGAAATTTAATTAGTGGGTCAGAGAATTAAAAGGAATAATCGACTCATTCAAGGCTCATGGCATCAATTGGATTGGCTCTATGGTTGAAACTTTACAATCCATAATTCAATCCCCATATGCACCCTTTCCTCTTTCCCTATAGTGGAATCATAGACCCTTTGGTGCATCTTACACAACCATCTTGGAACATTCATATTATTAATCAACATAATATGTACATCACTTGCATAATGGATTCAAAATATATTCCAGGGGTCAAACTAGGGGTATTACAATCCTCTTCCCCTTGGAATAACACCATCCCTAGTGTTCTCTTTGTTTTCTAGCAAAGTTCCAAAGCCATTAGGGTAGCATTATTTCCCATCTTTTAGCAACTATCATCTACCCTCTCTAGATAGATCCATCCTCTCACATGTATCATACACATATAGTTACCATGAGATGTCATCATAAAATTTCAAATATGTTTCATAGAGAAAACAAATTCACAACTATGAGATCCTCCTCATAATGTTTGGCCCTTGCAGGCCATAGAACATGGTCTTCCTGCAATGTGTCCACCTAACACAATTCATAAACAACCAAACAATCAATCACATTAATAGCTAAATTTAAATCTATATTTACAATTTTGTCTCTCACATCAATTAGATTTATTTAACCATGAGGCCATCCTCATATTGTTTTGGCTCTTGTAAGTGATAGCATTATGTCCCTTTTGGATTTCCACTTGCTACTATAACCTAGACATCCACCTACAACATTTACCCTTTACAAAGTTCTATATCAGCCAAAGAATCAATGAGTATTTGTTCATATATTTAGTTCATTGCAACTTTCATAACAACCTATGCAATGATCTCAAAAATATAACACTAATAATTCAATCATTTTTAGCTATCAACATATTAAATGCACAAAATATTATTCACCATATAAGCATTACCGACACATCAATCATTCTCACAATGCAATCAATATATGTGCCAACATGCGCATTCACAAAATATACTTATGTATTCACTCAATGCAACCTTACATTAATTCCAGAATGCCATAATGTCATATGGCCAACTCATATGATCTTCCATGATAAGTTGAAGGACTCAACAACACCTCAACACATCGTCTATCCACTTCCAAATTACATGTTGATCATATGGATACCCTCCTCCTCAACCCAAACACAACACCAAGAATATACTTCTATAGTGCTCTTTAGTGTTGGCAAATAGGTTGTAGTCCAAAGCAGTAATCACAAGCAAGGAGATCATTGGATACTTGTGCGACACTATAGTCTTATCAATTTCAACAACACATGGCCTCACACATGGCTATTTGACAAGGCCTCTATTTCCCAAATGAGTATAATACTCATTGCAGTAGTTGTTAACTCTTAATCATTTCCATCATGACACACTAACTCATGAATGCACCAAAAGATTCTAAGATCTTCTCATACCCAAAGGATTTCTTTATTTTAGGCTTTTATGCTTATATATATATATATATGGAAATGGTGTCAATCACATTTATGCATTCAAATTGCATCATAAGTGTATCAATGAAATATCAAGCATGACTAAAGGAATTCTTACGTAGTTCCCTTCAACACTCATGCAACATAGGCATGATCAATTCCATACATGTATGGTTTTGCATCCACACCTCGAATGTTAACTGATCAGCTGGTGTTTAATGGGGACTTGCATGATTCCCTCCATCAACCTCTTGACAAGATTTTTTGTGTCCTCTTTCACTATGAAATTGATCTCTGCAAGCAGTTAGATCATCAACATCTTCAATCAGGTTCTTGGTTATCCCTAGTTATATAAAAAAACATCAACCACACTTAGTTAGCATTCCATATTCGTTGTATATAACAACATGCCATTCTTAGCCTATATGCAATATCACATGCATATTCAAGCATATTGGCATGCACTCTATCACATATTATATCTCAATATGCCTATTGGTGCATGCGCATAAAAACTATGTTACACTCTTGCATTCTTAACATTATCTTGCCATAGCTACTTTCTTAACATAGAGAAACATAAACAATGAAAAACAAGAGTCAAGGAATTTATCCCTCCTCGTTCCTCTTAACCAATCTCTTCCATGGCATTTCTATCAATTACATAATAAATCATTAGCTGCAATATTCTCACCCAAGTAGCAATAATTAATTCATACATAAGTTATACTTACTACTTAAAAAATATAAACCTCTATCCTAAAATCAAAATAGAGATTCGGGGTGAAGAAAACGCCCTCTTTTTATGCGTTTTGCAAATATGTTGTGCTTTGATATTTAATTATTTATGTGTGGAAATACATAATACTTGAAATCAATGGCATTCATATACATAAACATTCAACCATAACACAGGATATACCCTAGGGAAAACCCTCAAAACAATGAGGATGAAAAACCCTAGCAAATCTTCAAAGTATAAATATGATAGATAGCAGAGAGTGTCGTTTACAACAGTAAATTTCTTTAAGCACCCTAGGTGCAATATAAGAGAGAATGGACGCCCTAGGTGTAGATACAGAGCAATAGAGAAGAGAGATCAACCAGATGAACTTTGAAATGAGTTTAATACATAAATAACTTGCCAATAACTGCCTCATGCAAGAGGTAGTGAATCACTGCATGGGGAATTGAGCTCCCATGCAAATTGTAGCAAATGCTTTCCTTGGAGAACTGCTCCGAACCTCGATTTCTTCAATCTTGCATAAACAATGTGCAATGTCTTTCTTCTTTGACACTTAAATTATGCTCCACTAACTTCAGAGTGAACTCGGCTCATAACTGGATGTAGAATCACTTAGTTAATATGCTAAATTAAGCATCTTTATGCAATGGTTGTAACTTAAGTGTCATCTTTTAACTTAAGTGTCTTCTTTTAGTCTAACTAAGATATCATCTTTTAGTTTAACTAAAGTGTCGTCGTGCAAAACACTTTAGTTAACTAGTTCCTTTTTATTAACACTTTAGTTAAGTATTCTGAACTAAAATCATGCTGACTGATTTATTGAAGTGGCCATTGTGAGTTCTCCTTTAATTAATTGATGCATACATTGTTGCTTTAACTGAATCTTAACAATATTTAACCGAGGCATACATTGTTACTTTAACTGAATCTTTAAGAATTCGAGTTCACTTTAGTCAACTGAAGTCTTCTCATGAGCAATTTCGATTTTTCTTTTCTCTCTATGCATTTATCTTTATCAGGTATCTTATCTACATGGTAAATATGTGCTAACTTTATTTTATCTATCATATCAGATTATACTAAGAAAAATTGTCTAATGTTGTGATCATATTATATTACTCTCGAACCAAGTGATCGTCTGCTAAAGTTATTCACTCTAGAGGTGGCAAGTCTCTAGAGGAGATTTAATAGCTTTATCCATCTCGGATGACCATGGTTAGTAATACATCACACAAAATTAATGCTTCAACATACAAATCATCATCTCTATAGTAGATGTCCACCTCAACACATGAGGATCCGACTTGACACACAAGTCCTTAGCCTTGTCTAACAAGAATATACAACATCATCACTTTGACATATCAAATCATTCACCTCAGCACATGAGGTACCCTTTTACACTTAAGACTTAGTCATTCTTGAGTCCAACCCAAGAATTCTACTCCAAGTTTTCTGAGTCCTACTCAGACACCCTATATCAACACATGAGGCCCGATCTTAGCTGCACAAGATTGGATTAGAGAATGACTTGTGATGATGTAAATTTAATAGTAAGTATTCCTTACTAGTCACATGCAACCTTTACTACTACCACTAATTCATATAATCATTGCAAATTCTTTGATGCATTAGGTTAATTTTTCATTGTGCCCAATCTCGAGGTCTGCTACTCCAATTATCTTGAGAAATCCTATCCAAACTCAACTTGACATCTCTTGGAAAAAAAATTTGGACAACTTCAATCTGTCTCACATCACAAATCTACACAATGGGTTACCTCACTCCCTTGATAGTAATTCCCAGGTGAATGGAAGTTCATCATTCACTTCACATTCTCTACACATAAATTGTTGGTTCATATCCTTCAATTATATCCCATCATAACAAATTTGATCTATTATGATGGTCCAATCATTTCATAAATGGGGTACCTGCACTCTTCATCTTGTCATAGATTCCCTCTACCATCCAAGCATTTTTATTGGCCATTTTCTTGTGCAGACATTGTGCATCCCAAGCTCTGCAACCTTTATTTGTAGTGTCCCAGACCCCTAACTAAGGCCAAAGGTGCTAATATTAAGTCTAATTTAAGTTTAAGCACATTGCATTTAGACAAATTAAGGTTAGTCCAACTAGCCATTCACCTTAATAATTAAAACTTTTAAATCTAGAGCTATAATTATAACTAAAGTCGCGACAATTAATCAATGACTCAATTATGACCCTTAGTTTAGATAATTACGACACTTTATTAACCCTATTAATAATAGTTTCCAAAGTGTGAGCTAAAGGTCGTAATGGAAATAAGTACGTCAATAAGGCATGTCAATACTCATATTTAGTGTGAATAAGAATCTACAATCAAGTCATGTACAATTGATTTGTAGTATTGTTGAAATCGTAGTTTATAAATAACCAAGTATTGTTGGCAACAATAATTTGCAAATTAAATTGATTTTTGGAGTTGTTTTGTTGGTGAGGCTAAACATTAAGGAAAACCACACATCAAGAGAAATCCGTAGGCTATATCTACAACCACACTGAAACCATATCAAAACAAAAAACATTGACATCAACCACAACCTTCAAATTCAACTCCTAATGGTTGTCCTCTACAACCATCATTCACTAATACAAATCAAATCATATGGTTTCCACCCTCCATCCATCGATCACCTTTACAATCACAATACATCATTCAAACTAAAATCTGCAACTAAGAACATATATGTACACAGAAACATTTATAGCTAAACAACAAGTGCCCTCATCTTGGCACCGGAAGACTACATGACCAAAACATACATATCTTCGTCATCCATAAAGCTTTTTCAGTGAAACAAAAGGAACTCTTTACTAGAAACAGTGTTCTGGATGCAATGGAATAGTTCTCACAACATAGAAATGAGAAGAGATAGGATAACCATAGCATATGGTCGTGCCCATCTCAATGTTGTAGAGTCGCGGTAACAATTTATGAATAAGAGAAAGAAGAGAATGAACATAGAAACTTATATCCATATTCTACAAAATTCATCCTTCATGCATAGAAATCCTAACATACAATACATGAACCTTCAAATAACCAATTTAGCCACCATTGCACTTATACAAAACAAAATATTGTAATGAACATAAAAAAATAAGAGAAATACTTATCTCTAAATATGGGAAACTTGATTCAACGGGACAACTTTCCTCCCATCCATAGACATAGTCAAGTCTAACTTAATTGAATAGGTCACCCCCAATCTGATACCACGGATCCATAGGAAGAGGCACACTTAGTATAGCAACTCTCGGAACTACCTCTTCTGAAAACCACAATGCTTCCTACTACTACTTTATTGTCTGTCTCCATTGCCTATGGGATGTGACTCCCTTCACCTAACTCATCCCTCAAGATATCAACATCTCATTTCATGGATTCCTGTGCGAGAACCTGGACTAGTAGAGTGATATAACAAAAGAAAAGGAAAACAGCCAGACTAACTCTAATCCTCAACACACTCTCAATACTATCAACATTCCCAACACAGTGAGATAGCACAAGTCAAGTGATCCAAAACTCAAGTTTATCTTTAACAAGGAGAAAGTACACGAACTTTATAGCACAAGGAGGCCAATCCTAACCCAAGTGGATCAACTCTAATTAGAGAGAGGTAAGGTTAGGCTTCATTATAGAGATTTAGCTCGAACTAGTGGATTGGTGGATTAGTTAGGAGATTATGTTTCTCGAAATAACACCATGAGGAGGAGTTACCAAAAACCAAGGAGTGGAGTCATGAAGAGCATAAGGAGGTGCACTAATGCATAAGGAAGGTTACAAAACATTAAGGTTGATGCATTAGGTGAGAGAGAGGATTCGGTATTGTCATAAATATATTGGAAGCACAAAATAGGGATGAATTGAGGAGTGGGGCTCACTTATGGAGGTGGAGGCACAAATAAAGGACGTGGAAGCTAAAATCTAACTTACAGCTCCTAGAATATAGGGAGAGGGTGCCTTAGTGCAACTAGGGCCTATAAAAATGCATCTTTTACTCAAGGAGGGTGCACTAGGAAAGAGAGGCCCACTTAGGTATGCATAAGGTGCAATAGTAACTCGATAGTCCATAAAAACAAAAATAGGGTCTGTTGTACAAGGTTTGGGTGACCAACACTGTTAATGCCACCAAGGTGCAAATATGAACTAGGATGGACAAACTAAAACAAACAACAAGCTCTACGGAACTAGGGATGTCCCCATTCCCCCTACCACTGTGGAATCCATGGTATCCCATACTCTTTTAGTTTCCTTTGCTAAGCCTAATGTTTATTTAATAGTGACAACCATCAATGATAACAACAATAACAATAATAAAATTAATATTAGTATTACTGACAAAGTCCATAGTCACACTTTAACAAATAGATCATAAGACCATAGTCACACTTTAACAAATAAAATATCATAAGACCATAGTCATATTACCAAGCAAAAGATCATATGTCCAAGGTTTAACAACCGGGATATTACATCCCCCTCCCCCTTAAAACAATGCATTGTCCTATACGCATATTTATTACATACATACCACAATACAAAACTTTCAAAATAGATGAGGGTATGCTTCCCTCATGGCATCTTCCAGTTCCCAATTCCCATCCTCAGGGTTGTAATGGGTCCATTGGACCTTTACCTTGCTTCCCAAAATGGAAACAGGTTGTACCAAAAAATCCCCTTCCGATCCATTCGATCACATGATTAATACTATATATATATGTGTGTGTGTACATATATGTCTATATATATATACATACATACATACATATATACACATATATGT
>LPNX010124188.1:9714-24129 GCA_001517045.1 Pseudotsuga menziesii | reverse complement strand
ATAACCTCTCGGCGCTGTGGAGGTGTGCGAGAACGGAGTGCCTCAGCTTGGTGAAGCACCCTAAAGGAGATACCGCTAAGAGGGGTACAGGGTATCGTCTTTTTGTTGGGTGGCTTGAATGAAGAATAATGACAAGCACCCTGAATAGCACAGAGGAGATACACGAAGGGTTGGTATCGTCCTTGTGTTGGGTGACTTGGATTGGTACTTGAAGTACTGTTGGCACTTGATGTGCTCAGATGGAGGACATCCAAGAAATGAACAATGCGGGAAAATGTATGTGCATTGCAGGGAAACAAGTACCGATGAGGTAATATGCTGATTGATTTACATTATTGATATAATGGGATTTCAATGCTTGTAGTCATGTTTTATTTGCATTATGAAAATGATTGATATTATGGCATAAAGGAACACTAGAAGTTTGTAGAATATTGCAATACAAAAGAATCCATGGCATATGTTTTGTTGAATTAAAATTTCGTACATGTTGTACTAAAGAAATGGTGGGCTAGACCCAAAACTTGCTGCAGGAAAAATGCAGGTCTCGAACGATGGGAAATTTGAGAAGAAGTCAAGGAAGGATAGAATAGAAAAGGTGAAACAAAAAAAAAGAAACTGGCCAAAGTCATGAACACCGAGGACGGTGTTGTATCTAAGGGGAGGAGGATGTAATGTCCCCCATGTAAACCCTAAGTGCACTGTAAACTTTTGAATATTATTGTATTTCGTCTTCTGGTGAGGAGCCCAAGGCCAAGGCCCCACCAGTAAGACCTTGAAACAAATACAGCCCAAGTTCCAAGATGGAGGTTTAGGTCGTAGACGCACCTTAACGATAGGAAATTTGAACGTATAAAGGAAAAGACCGTGGTTAGGGATTTCCGGAGTTACTAGCACCATTAGCCCAAAATAACTACCCTAGCCTAGCCTTCTATCGACTTTGATAGCAAAAGGGGCAAATAGTTATAAGGTTAACGAAAAGAACAAGGAGAAACCCTTAAGAGATTGGATTGAAAGGAACACGAGATAATTATATATCAAAAAACATATATAGATAACAATGAAAACAATATTGATGCATGTATCTATATATATATCTAAGAGTATATATATATATGGATATCATATACAACGAGCGTCGTGTACACATACATTTATTTTATGCGGATATATTATGTATATAAAAGTATTATATATATAAGAATCAAAGGAAATGAGCTCCGGATACAAGCAGATATGTATATGATATATATATATATATATATATCCAAATACAAGAGTATTTTATATATTAGAAAAGGAATCCCTTGTATAAAAATATAAAGTACCCTACTCACAATCAAGTAGTAATGATGTTTGGAGATTATGTGGAAAAAGGGAAAACATTTACATATATTTATATATGTATATCTTCTTAACAACTGGCCTATCCTTCCAAATCTCCTTTGATTATGGAGGTAGGTAATTGATGGTGGAAGCCGTTACTCGAAACATAGTAAATAACCTCAGAGGCATTAATTACTTTCCGCGACCTGGCTTTGACTGGAGAAAGAGACGTTGCCCTAATATTTAGTCGCCAATAGTGGTGGCGTTACCGAAAACGCCTGACCATCAATTTTGGAGACATTATGTCTTCTGCCGTATGTAACAGACTGTCACAGAGATTGATGGAGGCAGTCATTTAAGGACCGTGAAGGAAGGCAGTCGAGGGGGTTTTTGGGGGGGATGCTTTTAGAAAGGGAAAAGGAAAAATGACTCCTTGCTGGGGAAATGGGAAAATACGCTTAAAGAAGGAAGGGGGAATGTAGCTGCGGGCGGAATTAAAGAGATCCGGTTACTTTGAGAATCGTTTTCCTTCAGTTCTGGGTAATTGTGGCTGCGTGTGGTTTGAATAAGAACTGGTTTTATTTGAGTTCTGAGTAATTGTGGCTGCGTGTGGTGAATGAGAACTGGTTTTATTTGAGGTATGAACAAAATCATTTCCTTCAATTTTGAGTAATTGGTAGCTGCGTGTGGAATTAAAGAGATCCGATTTCTTTGAAAATCGTTTTCCTTCAGTTCTGAGTAATTGTGGTTGCGTGTGGTTTGAATGAGATCCGGTTACATTTGAGCCTACGTTTTATCTATCGAAGACTTCGACTTGATCTGTATATATTTATATTATACCCTATGTTTTGATCTGATCAAAGGAGGAATTAACCGGTATGTCTCTACGTTTCCCTACCCAATGTCAGGGCTCTCTATAACGATTTCAGGGTTGTTACTTGTCCCTTTCGAATGGAGGTATATACGCTGCTGGTAAAACCTCACTATGGTCACGATATTATTAAATTCGTATGCATTGTTGTGTGATAGCGTGATATGAATTGTATATTCTGGAATGTATGTTTGCCTTGGAAACTATAGAGGGTTTTTATTTAAAAAGTATACCATAAGACATTACACATCATGGGTATTGGGGAGTGGAGGATATAATTATATTTGTATGCATTATTGGGTGATCGTGCTGTATGAAAATTATATCCAGATTGCAGCATATGAGTAAATCGGTATTGGAAACCATGGAATATGCAAGTAAGGAACCTTTGAAGTATGAAACCTTTAACCGTTAAATAGTAGTAGCAGTTTGCGCAGGTTATGTAGTTGTGCTTATTCACCTGTGGGCATGTATATCCTTAAAGATTGGGTATAAGTACGACATCATCCGAAGGCACGTACCTGAAGGTTGAGGGGAAACCACACCCTTTTGTTTAGGACTGTTTGAATATTTGTGAAGCTCCCATGACTTGATATAACCTTAAAATCTCGCCGCAGGTTTAACCTTTATCACTATTTGAATCCCTACATAACCAGAGTATGTTTGGGTGTTTGGAAAACATTAGTCCCGACTTACTAGCCTTACACTGAATGGAAATGTGAAGTATTTTTCCCTTATAGTTAAGGGCCTTGCAGTAAGGCTTTTTGGTATTGTTATCTATATGAGATAGATGTTGAAAAGCTACAGTATGGGAGCTGCTTATTGTAACCTTGTTTGAATCCTTAATAAAAATATAAAAATCCAGACGGTTTGGTCTGGACCATCTTTGGTGGACGTAACCCCAAGGTCGGGATGAACCACGTGAATTCGGTTGTTGCTTTGTATTATATCTTGTGCTGGTTTATTTATTTTTTCTACATGATGATGATGATGATGAATGCAGTGCAAATGTGTAGATTGGTGAAAAGATTCTAAAAACTTTTATTTTTGCAGACTTTTGAATGCTTTATAGCCCTAAGGTAACTGGGGTATTTCACACTTTATTTTAAGCCAGGCTTCAAGGTCCTTTAAGAATTCTCTTAGCACAAGTTCACTTATCTGCTCCTGAAAACCATACTTCCATTGTTGTTCTAAGTGTCCTTCCTGAAATAACTCAATTTGACTCTGAATATGTTGAAAGAACATCTTTGAACTTTCTGCAAGGTCGTCTAATTTTAGGGTCATATGCAAGAATTTGGAGGTTATATAGTCAAACACAGAATTTGCCTTGTGAAGGTGAATGCTAGTTAGACTTCCAATCTGAGATTTAAAAGCTTCCAACCTTTCCTGTAATCTCATCACTTCTGGCCTTTCAGCATTCAAAGATCTCTAAAAAAAAATCACATTTAACTCATAACTACTTGAACTAACCTTCAAAACTACATTTTAAATTTATTTTAAAATTAAAATATATATTTTTATAGAAATAAACCAAAAATTTATTTTAAAATAAAAAACTTATCTTTGCTTTTCACAACGGAGCAGAAATACAAAACAATGGAATCATTTTCAGCGTTTTGGTGATGAGAATAAGTGGATAGACTTTATATTTTTTTAATAGTTTACATGAATTTCAAACATAAAACATGGTTTACATTAAATATGTATATATATTTTAGGTTTTAAAACGTATGGCATAAAACAAGGTCTGTATCTTACATCAATCAATTTATGGTTAGAATATTAACACCTAATGATATGGATATTAACCAATAAAATTTTGAATACATATAGGCATCATAAAATTTAAAATATTGATATAAGCCAGGTAAGAAATGAGAAGGGGACTCTGAATTTAAGTCTGTAATAAGTTCCATGGCTTCAATCAGTTTTCTTTCATAGATTTGGTTAGCCAACTAGAATTTAGTTTCTTGTTTCCATTGCTGTTCCAACATTTTTTCTTCCAACTGTTCTAAATTTAGTTTATGTTCTTGCAACCTTTACTACATACCATTATTGGTTGTTCAAATTTTTGTTATCTCTTATAGTGGTTCTTTCATCCTCCAATTCCTCCTTCAATATAGAACATTGCATTTCCATTTTTGCCCTTAGGGTACTAAGATTGTTTTCTATCTCTACATCAATTACATGATTCCTAGATATTTGGGCCTGCTAAGTCTCACTCTCCAACCTCAGACAATTAAGCTTACCAGCCAATGAATTTATATGTCCATTCTTCAAATCCAAGTCATGTCTAAACTGTGACATTTCATACTCAAACTCCTGAATAAATGTTTCTAATATACCAATAATAACGGAAGTTTGTAATCCATTGCAAATTTCATTTTCTTTTAGTTGTTATGCAAGACCTAAAATTTCCAACTTCTTTGTGGTCAACTCAGTTTTAGAATGCTTCTTCAGTTTCTCTATTTTATGTTGAATATCAAATATTACAGTCCTCAATTGCAGTCTATCTGTATGGAACATGTCGCTTAGCTCTAGCAGTTGTGCTTTGTAAATGGTGTTCTCTACACACTTCTCAATTTTCTGCCTTAGCATCAGCCCTTCAAATTGTTCTCTTATTGCTACTTCCAGATTCTTTATATTCTGCAGCTGCAAACTATTATGTTCTTTTAAAGACATAATAGTCTAGTCTTTCTTGGAGATTGAACATTCCAAGAAAGACTAGAGAAAACTCAAAATAATCCAAGGACAGGAATAGGGATAGATAAGTGTGATAATTAGTATGATAAGAGATAGATAAGAGATAAGAATATTACCATAAATTTGACACGGACATAGATAATAGATAATATTAAGAACATCTATTCACTTTTGGAGTTGTATTTGTAAGCAAGTGTACTTCTTTAAAAAAATATTCATCACATCGAATCAAGTGTACTCCATTTAATTGACCAAGCTCATATTTCTATCGTATTCAATGTGTATACTGTTGAACTGTTCTATTAATAACTATCTTGACATCAGTTCAATATATGACGACATAATAGCTTCCATCACAGTGCCCTCAGCGATGAATCGTCTACAGTGGATTTCCATCATTTAACCCTAATAATAATAATCAGAATGTTAGGATTAAGTCCATTCGCTGGATTAGTATAAAGGTCTATACTGCTAAGGAAAATTAACTTTATGAAAACCCTAAGGACTAACAATATGCATCTAAAGAATTAGATCCACATATCTCAAATAAAGATTTTCAGGGAAGAAACTTTCTGTTTCAGATCGATAACCACAGAAGCTGAATCTGTACTCTCTTATAGAAAATATCTAGCAAATCTCACTCTATTACAGGGAACCAAACCCGTACTGCGAAGGATGGTATGACCTACTAGCAACCCAGGCTAGAATACAAAACATTCTCTTTTCACATATAAAACGCTTCATTACATTTATACATCTGTTACTACTAAAGCAACTTAATAATAATAATAATCATTCTATCATATATCTTACTCTATATATGCACATAGTTGGCACTACAACAACTTGAATAATTAGTCCAGGTCGTTACCTTTCATTCAGCTATTGCATCACAAATTTTGTTCAGCAGTCGCTTCAAGTGGGAAGGAACAAAGGGATTTGTGGAGCAGCTATGTCTTTGGGATACACAGAGAAGCTCCTGTACAGAGACCACTTGCGCAATGTTGGAATTTCTGAGCTTACTTCATGATTTGAAAATTCTTCTTTTTTCATGATAACAAAATATCTGTTGGTTGAACCGTTGGCCTTAACGTTCAATTGAGCAATATCTTTTACTAAAATTTAAACTTAACATTTCCATCAAACATTTACAGAATTTTTTTTTGACCAAAAATCATTTTGAACTCAATGACATTTTGTTTGAAAATTTTATTCAAACAAAAATAATGTCTATACATATGAAAAGTTACAATTTCAAATCCATTTGAAACTATTCTTGTTCTCTACAACTTCATTTACTCTCCATGTAAACTATATGTGATGTAACGTGACTTGTAGGTGGTGTTGGCTTGGCTCATATTTGATGGTTGTTCTTCTCACTCAAAGGTTAGAGTTGGATCTTAAAGTAGGTCATGCTAGCATAGTTTGCAAATGCTGTTGGATCATATTGTAGGTGGTGTTGGCCTAGTTCATAAAAGATGTTGTAGTTTTTTAGTAATAAGTTAGAGTTAGTTTGGCTCGCAGGTTAGAGTTATCTTAGCTATTAGGTCATGTTGACCCAAATTTCTCATATATTAGAGTTTTAATGATCTAATCATTTTTTTCATGACAACAGAATTCAGATTGATCTAATCATTTTTTTCATGACAACAGAATTCACATTCATTTTGTATCTCCCCACACCTTTGAAAGGACTTGTCTTCTGGTTGGCTGGGGCGTTTTGCTCCAGGAAAGCTCTAATGGCCTGCATACTTGCATGGAAAAGAACTAGCTTAAATATTATAAGGGCGTGGACCCAATTCCTGTTTTCCATATCACAACAATAGCTTTAATATTATAAGGGCTCCTTATTGCTAATAGCGACAAATATTAGATTCGGAATCGGTATTGGTTGTTCTCAGATTGGACTAGATGGAAATATCGCCATATCACAAAAGACCATAGATAACTTCTTATGAGGAAGTCCAAGTTCATCCATTAAGTCAGAGACCCAAACTACTTTCACAGCTGCATTCATTGCACCTTTCTTTATACTCGACATGAGTGGTGCATAGAGCAATAAGCTAATACTTCTTGAATAAGAAAACAATCCTTAGTGAAGCTGTTTCATTTGGGGCAAAGATTTGACAGCATAGTTTTGTCATTATTCTCCCCTATTTGTCTCCAAGGATTTTAAAGAGTGCATGAAACAAAGCTATGCCCAATTTAGAGTCTTAGAGTCATGTTTTACCATAAACAAGTATTTTAAAGAGTGCATGAAACAAAGCTATGCCCAATTTAGAGTCTTAGAGTCATGTTTTACCATAAGTCCTAATTTATGATAATAGGTATTCAGTTATTTGTTATTGACAGTAATTATTTTTACAATGAAACACAGTCAAAACGTGCCAGAATAAACTTGTTTGAAACATTCATCTTCTGAATGTGCTCTCATTTAAAACAGTGACATTGATTCAATAGTGACTAAGAGTCACAACTTACCTAACTGGTCTAAGTTGTTTTCTATTAATTGCAATTTCTTGACATTATGATCTAGTCAATTTCAATTTTTAAATGCTAGACTCACTATCTAGGTCTTTTTCTATTAAATGCAATTTGTTTCATATGGAAAAAAAAATTTGTATTATTTTAAATTTTCTTCTTTTTGACAATTTGTTCATTAATGTTTAGTAAATATTTTTTTAGTAAATTTTTTTAATTGACAATTTGTTCACTCTTCTCACGTTTCAACATAAAGATTGTAGAACGTTTCAACATAAATATTGCAGAACACTAATGCCACTGCAACTGAGATCAATTAAATATACGGTACACAATTCAAACGTCAGCTAGCACAAACTTGAATCGAAATTTCTAAACTCATATGGAACTACATATCCTATATTCAAAGGGACCACTAGATATAGTATTAGAGAGGAATTGTCTATTTCGATTGAACAAATTTTCTTACTTGGTTGGAGACTGTTTGTTTGACAGTTTACAAGTTTTATTTAATTCTAGATACACATCAATAGAACTAAGAAAAGGAACGATAGAATATTTTAGAGGTTGTCTAGAGAAACAATATCCTAAAGCAATAACATCCTATAAACATGAACTGCATAAAGAATCCCTTGTAGAAATGCACAATATACATGACCCAGAAGTATACCTGCAAAAAATGTCAATTTCAGCTTCAAGCAGTTTGCCTATTGAAACTAGAGGCCTTTGGAGGGACATATTTTGTATACATTGGGTATCGAATTGGTTGAAGGTGCCAATTAAGGTTTGGTCAAAGACGCAAGCACGATGTTATTTGCATTTTAACTCTACAATTGGAACAAACACATTTGACATATTGTTTCATGACGAGAACCCTATAAATGGCCACTTTGAGCCATTACTTCATAAGGAAAACAACAACATGCTTTCATGTTCTGCTAAACAAGTAACATGTTCTCTTCAACATGTTTCTGTAGAACATAGAATCAATGAAAGGTCAATTCCCATTCGAGATACATTAGAAAATCATTTTAAGCCTCATCGCAAACAGCTATCTTTGCATTGCTTAAAGAAAATTGCAAGAAGCAGTTGCAAATTGCAACAGCTAAAAGCTAAAACTACTAAATCAACAATCAATCAACAAATTGATTTTCTAACTATCAAAATAAACAATGACACACATCAAGAAATCGATACAAAAATACCATACAAAGTAAAGAAAACCATATTGTTTCTTTCAATAAAAGAAATTGCAAGAAGCAATTGTAGACCTTATCAAATCAAACCCGATGCTACAATAAAAGAACAAGAAATAAAACTAGACAAAAAGAACATGGTTACAACAAAAGAGCAAGATAGACAACTAGACAAAATGAACATGATTACAACTGACAATGACAAGTTCAATAATCATGAAGTAGCAATCGAAAATAGACAAGAAGCCTTGCATGCAAAGAAATCATCCATTTCACTATGTTACATAAAGAAAATTGCAAGACAACATCCCAAATTGGATCAAATACAACTAGGCTCTAATACAACAATAGTAAAAGAGAAAAAATTGCAACGAAAAAGAAAGAATTATCAAAGAAGGGAAAAAGCAACTATGATGATCTTTGAACAACAATACTATGAGCAAATTATTGATACACCAATCTATGATTGCTCAGTTTGTCAGTGAACTTTCTTTAAAAAGGACATTGCCTATCGGAAACAAGTAGCAAAAAAAAGAACTCGAACAAATATAACGACAAGAAGCAAACAAATAGAATACAATGACTTTATGTCTCAATGCATTTGTAAATCTTGCAAGAAGCCATATGAGAATGGCATAACTCCTACATTTGTAGTGCCTGATGAAATTCGTAGAAATAAAGGTACGAAAACTTTGTCAAATTTTTCTGAACTAGAAGAGAGACTAGTTGCACTAAGAATACCATTTCTACAGATCAAAGAAATGGGACCCTGCTATAAGAAACCACAATTAGGTCTCACAGGAGGGGTGATTAATGTGCCTACTTGCATAAACAAAATTCAATCTTCATTGCCTAGGAACATTAGAGAAACAGATACAGTTGCAGTGCCAATTAAGAGACGTTTGAATTTCAAAAATGCTTATGCAATTCGAAAGATTCAAATTCATATTGTCATGAAAGCATTGAAACAATTGTGCCAAACAATGCTATATAAACTAGAGGATATCAAAATAGACAACGAATGGGAAAAAGTATTGTAACATACCCCTTAAACCTTATGCTATGGTGGGTGAAAAAGAAGTAAAGATTTATTTCCACTATTGCTCCTATGGCTTTTAATCGAAAATGAAATTCAGCTATTTAGCATAGATCTAGGGTATTGTATTACAAAATGATTTAGCTAGAGAGGAGATAATAGAGATAACAATTTTATCTTTCAGCAATTGGGAATCCAAGCGAATTAAGATAAAAACAGTCGTGCAAGCACAACACACACTCACTAAAATTAATGCCGTTTGTAGTTATAAAATCATAGCATAGGCATACAAAATCCCAAAGCTTTAAGCTTAACCTATTTCGTTCAGTTATGGAAGCACATATCTTACAACATCATCATTCCTAAACAAGAAACACGATTCCTTATCGATTTCAGACATGAAAATCACATAGCCATAAAACACCTTATTTGCAAATCGCAGCGTCAGACTTATTAAGCCGTAACACAGTACATGCATACCTATGATACAAATTTTGCAAGTAACACCTTGTCAATTTCATAAGTGAAATAGTAGAGGCATACAACCATTAGTTTATTAAGCTGTAACCCATCGCATGCATGATATGAATTTTCCGCAAATACAACCTTATCAAAATAATAATTTAAGTAGTCCTTTCTAAGACTATTAACTACTGCACAGGTGAAAAGTACCACGCCGTACTTTTATCAATTTAGCATAAGTCCTGAGCTCCCTTCTGGTGCAAACATAGCTTACCAATATGCTGGTTATTAGGAACATTTTCAACATTTAGTTATAATGTTCGCACAGGAGGGTGTACTTGTAATATTATCATGCTAGAAGTAACTTATGCATTAACTAACAATTTTACAGGATCTATACGTAAAATTTTACTGTTTGTTATAACTTCCACAGGTCATCCTGTTAGCATTAGACTTTGCAAGATAGTGTATAAAAATAGCATGACCAACCATTTGATAAAAAGAAACAGTCACACACACTGCATAAATATTGTATACACAAAGCACCAACATTTACATCCACGGTACACAAAACAAGACCCAAATGTACGTGGTTCACCCCAACCTTGGGGTTATGTCCACCAAAAGTGTCATCGGCCCATGACATTTATTTTATTAAAAAGAATTATGCAGATCAAGGTGATACCATACATTTTGTTCCAATTGGTCTCCTCCTGTGGGAGCCTCTCTGAGCTAAATCCCACACTATCCACAAGTGGGGCATTCTGAACAAAACAACACGGGTCCCCTATTATAATAAAAAATAGGTTGTTCCTTAATCATATTCAAATCAAACCAATCATATGTGAATGCTGTAACATAAATTCTCCTTCCGGGGTGGAGAAGAATAGACTTTTCTTTTTAGTTCCGGTCGTACATGAGCCGGTAGATATGTATTTTAAAAAAAATTCCCTTCAACTCCTAGAAGGCGAGTTCATAGGTGGCGATGAGACGGTTCACTAACCCCATAAATTTTTTTTCTGTAGCAAACCTCTTATGCCTCAATGCCAATCAGGTGGGAAAAGGGGTAAAAATTTTGTTTTCAAAAGGAGTCAAGTGTTAGTGTCAGCATTTACATAACATTGAATATGAAGCATGTGCAGTCCAGTTCGATAATGACAAAGTTACCGGCACTGCAACCAATCTTTTACCAACCAAGCATGCAAACTACATCCATCTTAGTAGGAGTCCTGTTGATTCCTATTTGTTCACTTGATAACATACTATATGTTCTTTTCAAGACAGTTTCATCTACATTATCCTTCCGCTAACAATATGGAGCCATGTTAAGGGATTAAGTTTTTCTTTTATTTAAGTAAGTATTTAGCCACCAGGTTTCCATTGTCTAGATACCTAGTTACTGAGGTTTCATCCTCTTAAGCAAGGATCCATTCGACGAACTAATCAAGGTTTAAGTAAATGGATAGTGTGAGATGCACTCTCTTTCATTTCAATAGCATATCTTATAAATTTAAAGTATACATCATGATAATCCCATTGATGACAATTGTTTTAGGTAACATCCCCTAAGATAATAACCATAACCACAAAAAGTGTAGTCCACAAGTATTACATATTCACAGCGCCATTTAAACCATACGAAGGTGTAACAAGGAATCATTATGATAGTAACATTGCTCTATTTGTTATTTTTAAGATATTTCATCCATTGTAAAATGATTGTGAAGAAAAAATATAAGCACACAAAAACACACAAGGAACTGCAACATTTAGACACAGAAAACCAGAACGCTAAGAAATACGTGGTTCACCCAATCCTTGGGCTACGTCCACCAAAGAGAGTCACATCTCGTGACATTTATTTCATCAAAAGAGTTACAAATCCGCAACTTCAATGTTGCTATCATTTCTTTCTATAAATCTAGCAGGTTCTCCCTTTGAGAGTATCTCTGAGCTGCTACTTACTGTTATCCAGTCATGACCGAAATCTTGTGCCAACAATTTAATAATAGGTATAAAGTCTTCCTCAACATTTTCCAATATTCTACTTGACCAGCTACTTTTATTCAATAATAGGAACCTCATCCCGAGGCCCTCATATTAAAGACATAATTGAATAAGCTCCTAAGGTAGGCACAACCTCCATTGAGTTATGTTAAGAAGGAAACAAGAAGATATTACATTAGAGCACACATCTGCTGTTCAATTCAGCATAGTTTGACTTAATTTGATTTCCAACAACTTTTAGGGACCACTGCAAGAGGTCCTAGGCTCCAAAATGTAAAACAGGAAAATGGAGAAAACAATCAGAGCGTCTCGGATCCACAAAATACTTCGACTCCAATGCTATTAGATGTAGGACTCACAACAGGAGCTTGCAAAACTTCAATGCCACAGCATTATCAACTCCTCTTTCCTTGGGTAGGATCTACAAAAGAAAAAAAAGTCTCGTGATGCCTTCCGTTATCTTTGAAGTCACTGCAATTCCTACTGTAACCCTAATTATTCCTTCAAGGAATCCACTATCCTTAGCCAGAGCGCAAGGAGGGAATAAACCCAATCCTGTACGAATAATTTCCAAAATGATTAAAATCACTTCTACTTGGGAGGCTACTATAATGATTCCACCTTGCCCCAAGTTAATTTTGGAGGAAGGCACCATAACCTTAACAACGGTAAAAAAATGGATGTTTTTAACATGCCCAGTACCGATAAATGGAACTTGCTCTGAGTTCTTCATGTCTGATATGCGCAATTTAATTACCACTCACAGGGCTTGTGACACCATTAAAATTTTAGCATAGCGTATGCCCACTTTAGGTAGAGTAAAATGCATGGAACCCTCGTCTTTATCCCAATATGAAGGAGATCCATGGGGAGTCTTTGATCCGAGAATAATCTGGGAGAGACATAGGCTCCTGGATTGTGAATGACCAGCAATAGCGTGGTCAAGATTATGGATAACTTGTAGTTTCTAAAGAGCAAATCCATTGCAGTTCTTGTTCTAGAGAGCGAACCAGAAAACGATAAATCTGTTCAAAGGATCTATAGTAAAATACTCGAGGTAGGAATCCAGCAGAACCTACATTGAAAGGGAACGACGAGGCAAGGACACTGAGGCCCGGCCTCAGTTTTCTCCAGAATCACTCCGTAACATTTGTTGCGAACGTGAACTTACATCTAGGGTATGCCTACCTCGTACTATTAAAGTTGAGTGTCTAAAATGTCTGGCATAAGCTTTTAAATAAAGCGTTGGGAAGTACCCTGTCCAAATATTATTATGAAAACCCGAAAGCAATATAGTTTGTATATGCATTTTGGAAGAGATCGTGGGTGCCCAAGTCTATATACTTCCATCCGGGATTTCCTTTTTGGAGGATGAGCTTAAGATAGGCAGAACTCGAGACTCAGTTATCCCCAGGAGTCACCGAAGTACCAACTGAACCCTTTCCCAGAATTGCCAAGCAACACAAGGAAACACCCGAAAGATATGATCAACTACAAAAATTCTGTAGCTGTGCAGAAGATAAACAGCAAAAATCTAATTGATTCAGCAAAGCGAGACTCCCATTGATCTGAGATACTAGCTTCACGCTCTATCGAAGCAATGTAGTAAGGAAAACAAGGACTACGCCTTATGGAAATTACTTATCACCTCGCAGTTGGGGGTATTACGTGACAGTGATTTCTGTACTATTTATGAAATGAAACAAAATATATTATCACTAAGCACATCCAGAAAATGCATCATCAAGAAGCATCAACAGACATAGAAGATAAGCGATTGCGACCGGGATTACAGGCTTACCCAAAACCTAGCCCACGTGAGAGAGCAGGCAAGGCCTCAAATTTAACAGCTTAGATGAAAAAACACACAGTTTTAGACCAACAAGTATGGCACATACCAGACATCCAATTCACCTTGGTACTCTAACTTCGCTTGGATACATCTTATACGGTGGGTGTGGACAGTCCAATCACGTCAATCACTAGTGTATGCTGGAATCATACTGCAAATCCAAGGATGGTAACCCTCCGGGCTCCTCACCCCGACCAAGCCTTGGATGCCGCTGTCTTTCACCAACCTCCCCCATTTTTTCCCAACAGTGAGGATTTATTCTCTTCCTCACCCTAGCGATTCCCATGATTCGTGCTTACGAATTCCTGGTAAGCTGCCCCCATGAGCGTTCAGTCAAAGCCAGAAAATAATGCCTCCAAAATGGGGCATTCATTATCAACGGTTACTAGCTTGAATTCAGCCATAACATCTCCTCAAAATTCTATGCAAGTCCAGGGGTTTCCATAATGCCTTACAGTTAAATAGTTATTACCCTAAGGTG
>LPNX010124173.1:122204-134305 GCA_001517045.1 Pseudotsuga menziesii | reverse complement strand
AGAGAACCTGCCACTGATGACTGCAAGTCTCAAGGCACTCAAAATGACTCTAGACTCCAATCCCAGAATAAATGATCTGAAGTCGATGGAATGAAATCCGTTGGAAGGAGGGCATTAAGGCATCCGCCATCATCCAACACGAGGTACTCAGCAAACCTGTCTAATGTTGAAGGACTCGATCATAAGGTGCACGAACCAGTAACTGTACCGAGAATGGCCGACATGCAAAGTCAAGATAACTGAGGAATGGCCGACTCAGGTTTCAACTTCCTTCGAATAAGAGAATAACGACGTATGGTGACTTAATAAAGGCAGCATAGACTCAATATACAAACTGGGACATCTCTATGATGCAAAGGGCATCAATAGAGGCTCCATAGGGACTGGAAGCATAACCAGTCAGTGGAGATAAACTCAGATAAATGAGTACAGCTCCTAAAGTCAAACTATAACCCAACCAACGGATGTGATATACAGTGCTCTGTTCGAAGGCGACACGACTCGACAGCTGCCAAAGATAATATCTTTTCTTGTCCGGCTTTTTGGTTTTTTGATTTTTTTGGACTTTTTCAGTTTTTTGAAAAGATTGAAAAAATAATAAACTAGTTTTATAGTTACAAACTAGGAGGAGACGAGTGTCATAAGGGAAAAAAAACTAGTTCCATGCAGTGGAACATACCTATGCTCAATGCAAGGATACATGTGTAGGATATCGAAACTCGGGGGAAAATCCCCTCCCGGTAAAAAGGGAAATCAAGCTGCGAAGGATATAAAAATGGCTCTGCATGGCTAGACATGAGACAAGCTCGGGCTATATGGCTGAAACGCAATGTCAGGGGAGCCGACATAAAGCTCAATAAGATAGGCAAAGCTCATGATAATGCATCTACAACTTGATACACGGGAGTCCAGAGAGAACATGGCCAGCATAAGATCAAGAGGAGTATGAGGCTCTTGCGAAATGTCATGGCAATACTATACAACGGACTCCCACACCCTAAAAGGAGAAACATCGGCATGGGCACCAAATACAAATAAGGTGCTAACTAGGGTACCCATGTAAGGTGAGGCTCTACCACTCATATCATGCCACTTCTAAAGTAGCAAGGAGGTTCCGTGACATAATAGAGTGGGTTCGTACCTAAGGATACAGTGACATGGTCATTAGGTCATGCAAAATGCAAATGGTGGTGAACCTAACCTATATGCCAGTGTAGACATGATACCTGAGATGGGCACGAACGGGTCAATCCAAAGGCTGAAACGGCACTGTAAATGGTCTTGTACATCACAAATCATGTCAGAAACGGTCCAAAATGGTTAGAAACTGTCAAAACTATAGGAAAGGGGGTAAAATTTTTCAAATATTTGAAATTTTTTCTATAAATAGTAAGAAATAGAAATCATTTGAAACTTTTACCCATTGGAGCTCTGATTTTCGACTGCAAATTCCAGGAGATCCAATCGGCGGAATTCACAACCATTTCTTCTAGGTACTTACTCATGTTCTCATCTAGCATTTCAATACAATTTTTACAAGTTTTCATGGTCAAATGAGGTTATTAAGGCCAAACTTACATGAGCGTTGCGGCCCATGCAAGTATTGAAGCTTTTCCCGCATATAGGGATGGCCATACGCGAAAAAGGGTTTAGAAACCGCATACATACGTGGCTGTTTGCAAAACAGTCATGTATGACACCGCACAAGTGGATTTACAAAAATCTAATGGACAATTGGTCAATTTCTCATGCAGGATGGTGCTAGAATGGAGAAAACGCGAGCATGGTGAAGTAGAGGAAGTAGTAAGGGCTGATGTAAGGGCTCAACAAGTATTACGTGCATGCGGACTCTATAATTTTTGGTGCCTAGGTGGCTTGAGGGCCAAACCAGGGCTGCTATAGATGCTGGTAGACTATTGGGATCCAGACTCGGAGTCCTTCTGGATAGACGGTATGTCCCTCACCATTGAGGTGGAGGATATCTACTTCATCACAGGTCTATCTAGACGAGGGGAAGTGGTGAACCTTCGTTCCCAAGGTGGGCCAGGTCATGGGCTTACTAACGATGAGTACATAGCTGTGTACTGCTACCCAGATACTGAGAAGGTGGGGAGTCAAGTTCCCACCAACGCTATATAGGTGCTGGGCCTAAAGGCCATACTACTGATGCTGGGTAGGATAGTAGGATTAGCATCACTCCATCAGGCCTCTCGATCATAGATGTTCTATGCGGTGGAGTGTATGAGACCGACCATATACGACTGGAGTACTACACTACTGAGCAACATGAAACATCAACTCAGTGAGTGTAAGGTAGGTGGGATACAGAACTTCGGGTTCAACAGCATACTGAGCACGTTTTTCTTCGAGCGTGTTCCAGGATTGAGCCCTAGAGTGGATGTTCCTCTCCATGGGGTTCGAGATCCGGCCCAACGACATTGGGCAGACACGATGCACAGACTGGGGGGTGGTAGGGTGGCCAACCTCTATCCAGCTGACTTCTTCACATGGTGGCGACGATAGATTGTTGCCATAGATGACTACCCCTATGCAGGGATAGATTTCCAGGGGGATCCGGACATGCCATTGCCACTAGGATCAGCATTCGGAGACATAGGTAACGAATCTCAACCCTCATTCTTTTTAAAAAAAATTTAAATTATTTAATTTTTTTTTTGTGTTTTCTTGATTATGTGAAACCAAAAAGACATGTTTTTGGGTGACAATACATAGTGACATCTACCATTCATGTGCAGATGTGGGACCACGGAAACCAGAGGGATTCCCACGTCATAGACGGAGGGGAAGAGGGGACGACATCATTGGTGTGGATGCGGAGAGAGTTCCCATGATGCAAGTTGAGGACTTGCCTAAGGCCATGCAGCGACAGGTGGTGGGTGTACCACACGCATGGGTGCATTTATTCCGGTGGCTAGCTAGAGCCGTAGTGACGTATCATGATCACAACCCTCCTCCACAGGACTAGACACCTAGGAGTGTATCTATTTTGTACTACCGTGTATATGATGGAAGCTTTGAAAGCTCCACTTTTGTGTTATGACACTATGTATTACCACATTTTTTATGTATATATATAATTTTTTTTTATGGTGATCGGTTTATTTATTTACATGTGTAAAAATGTGTTTATGATTAATTTACTATGAATGAGACAAATGCCAATCTAACACGTAGTTAGCATATGAGTCAGCAACTTGATTATAATTTCTTGGAATGTGTGTATATGTGATACTCTCAAATTGTCGTTCTAACAATCTTACCCGTAAGAATCTCCTCAATAATGTCGGATCTCTCACATGGTACAAACCATTGAGCTGTGACACTACTAACTCTGAATCAAGACGTACCTCAAGAGAGAGAACACCATGCAAGATGGCATCCCGTAGAAGCTCAATAATGGCACTATATTCAGCAACATTGTTGGAATATGGCTGTAGACATACACCTCCTGAAGACAGTACTCGACCCATAGGAGTATAAATCACCCAAGCAGCTGAGGCTGAGTGTTGAGTGTGACGGCTTGCACCATCCGCGAATCCTATGTAGGTGGAATATTCCATTGACATATGCCACAAGAAACAAAAACTAATCACAAACCCAATCACGATAAATAAGACCTAACTATGAAAAAAAGCTGTACAATAATATACAACAAACAGCCTTGGCTAAAGATCATGCATAGTATTTTTTAAGATAGAGCCCATTTCTAGGCTCCGCCAAGGCTGTCCCTTTGTAATCCACTAACTCATAGGCACCCTTCTCTGAGACACGCTTGACCACGTAAGGACCACGCCACATAGGATTGAACTTCCTTGCCCCCAAGGGTTCTTTCGATTGATCCCACAAAAGGACCAAGTCTCCCTCACTAAACACTCTTGGACGGACAAAATTATCGTATTGGGCCTTCACGCGATGCTTATTAACCTCTAGAGTCACCAAGACATCTCTACGCTGCTCATCGAGTTGCTCAAGGTGAACCAAATGCTCCTCCAAAGGTGAAGTGTCTGGTAAGAGTTCCACGGCTAACTTCAACGAAGGAATCTCGCATTCAACCGGCAATATCGACTCCACTCCATGAACAAGTTGATATGGAGAAAAACCAGTGGCAGTCTTAACCATGGTTCGATATGCCCACAAAGCAGGGTATAACATAATATGCCAATTCGTCTTGCTTTGTGCGATGGTTCATTGGAGAATGGAATTAAGTGACTTATTCATTTCTTCAACCTATCCATTCGCTTGAGGATAGTAAGAAGAGGAGTGCTCTTTCTTATACCCTAGCTTGGATTCCAACTCTTCCATCATACAGTTCTGAAAGTGTGAGCCATGGTCAGTGACAAGCTCTCTCAGAATCCTGAACCGAGTAATGATTTGGTTCAATACAAAGTGAGCGGCTGTCTCACCGTCAGATTTTATAGAAGGCATTTCCTCTGTCCATTTCATGAAGTAATCAACAGCCACTATGATATGATGGTGCCCCCCAGCCAAAGCTAGGTTGCAATCCATAAAATCGAGCCCCCACTTGGTGAAGGGATCGGCGGTGATAATAGGGTGTAACAGGGCAGGTTTCGAGCACATATTATGTGTAAACACCTGGCAAGGGTGGCACCTCTTGACCGCTTCAATACAATCCTTGAAGATCGACGGCCATAAATAACCTGCTCTCAAAATATTCTGAGCTGTAGAAATCCCGGATAAATGACCGCCACACGCCCCTCCATGGCAATCATTAAGCACTACCTCATCCTCATCATGAGTTAAACAACGTCGTAAAAGGGAATCTACTCCATGGCGGTACAAAGTATTGTCCACTATGAGGTAGTTCTTGGAGACGTGACGTAATCGTCGTCGTTCATCTCACGAGAGGTGAGTAGGGGTCCTCTGTGTTTGTAGATATACTATGATATCCCCATACCATGGGTTAGCTGTTGAGATTAAGAAAATGTGTTCATCCACGAACGTATCTTCACATACCAACTCCTCAGCCTCGCTCGGAAAATCCGATATGAGCTCTGCAAAGATTAAATATTTCTTTGATTTTTCCGAAACAAACTCGAGATCAAACTCTTACAGGATGACAATCCATTTATTGTACTTTCCCCCAATCATCCTACGTGTGAGGATGAATTAAAATGGATTGACATGGGCCAAAACCAAGGTTTGGCGAAGGAGAATATAATGTCTCAAACGCTGCACCGCATGTACGGTAGCTAAGGCAAGCTTCTTGACATGAGAATACCGAATCTCTGCGTTAATAAGGTTTCGGTTCAGATAATATATAACATGCTCCTGGAGGTCCTCATCCTCCTGAACCAACACCATACCAATCGTCTCTAAAGACAGCCACATATAATAGGAAATCACAGCTATAATCCATAGGACTAATCACCAATGCTGATGCTAGGGCTCGCTTAAGTGCATCGAAGGACTCCTGGGCTCGCTCATCCCATTCAAAGGGAGTATCCTTCTTCAAGAGACGCATGAAGCCTCTAGTCAAATTGGAAAAATTGACAACAAATATTCGTAGGAATTTTTCCATGCCTTGCAAACACTGAAGATGACAAATATTTCTCGAGGGAGACAACTGAAGTATTGCCTCAACCTTCAAAGGGTTGACTCTTATCCCCTCTTTCGAAACGATGAATCCTAACAAACGACCTGACTTCACGCAAAAGATGCACTTATGAGGGTTTAATCTAACAACATAGTGCTGACATCTTTCAAAAACCAATCACAAGTGATAAGAATGACACATCCTCATGCGAGAATGAGCAGCGAGGTCATCCAAAAATACTTCAATAATAGACTTGAGATCGTGGAAGATCAAGGTCATCGCCTACTGAAATGTAGCTCCGGCGTTTTTAAGGCCGAAAGGAATTTTCCGATATGCAAATGTTCCCCAAGGACAAATAAATGCGGTCTTGTGTTGGTCCTCGGGTTTGATCTGGATCTAATTATACTCGAAAAATCAGTCCATAAAGGAGAACACCTCGCTACCCGCACACTCATCCAAAATATGATCTATAAATGGTGTGGGGAAGTTATCCTTAGGACAGGCACGATTTAAATAATGGAAATCAGTGCATATACGGATCACTCCCTGCTTCTTATCCACCAAAATGGGGTTTGAAACCCACTCCGTCAAGGGAATGGGATAGATGAAACCAACTTTCAATAGCTTCTCTATCTCTGCCTTTATGGCGGGTGCTTTCCTAGGATTCACGACGCATAAACGCTGTTGAACAAGTGTAGCGTTGGGGTAAGTTTTAATCTCATGTTTGACAATCCGAGGGTCAATCCTTGGCATCTCATTGTAAGCCCAAGCAAAAACATCACGAAATTCCTTGAATAGATCGGTATACTCACGAATCTCATCTTGGGAACAATCCGCCCCAATGTAGACATTCTCAATCGTACCAGGATTACGAGAAATGTTGATAGGAATAGTTGACGATATGTTCGCCATGTTTCCATCAGCCATCGGACCAGGAGAGCTTAATGGAACCATAGGTCTACCAAATTTCTGACTAAGAATCTACCTATAATCCTCATGCTCCAAACGGTCAAGCTCTGGAAGGAAATATGATCTATGATGAAGTTCCTCCCATGGTGGCTCAACTCTTGACATAGCCTCGATAATAATTTCATCTGAAGGGAAAACCGTATCAAGGTAGTTGTGGGCATGAGAAGACTGTACTGCCCATGCCAGCAGCACATAGGGGTCTTCCTCCTCCGTCCGCGAAGAGGAAGAACAAGGCTCTGCAACAGACTCAAGATTAGCTTGGTAAGCTATCATAACCGCAGGAAACGGCACACTCGTCTCGATGGAATCACTCGAAGGACTAGATGAAGGAAGAATCCAAGGATCTCCCATATGACATGTGTGAAAAGGCACCGATCTCGTAGACGTGGAAGCACCACCGAAACTAGATCCTATCATGAGGACAGGTGCAGAACAACTAAAGGTTCCCATGAGGGAAGGATACATTCCTACACCCACACTCCCAGTTGCCAGCTGGGAATGTTCAACTTTTAGAACCGAAGCTCCTGAAGATGCAGTAACAGGTGGATTCTTGAATGCCATTTGGTCAATCGTTACAATCTTCCCGTTATGTGGAAAGCTTACAACGCGAAACACAGAAGACGCAACGGCTTGCATACTATACATCCAATTCCTTCCTAGTAAGAGATTGTAGTCAAGGGGTGCATCAACCACCTCAACCTCTATCGCAACGGCCTTCCCTCCCAAACGGACTTTAAGGGAAGGAAGGATGCCGTGTGGCCTAAACGATCTCCCATCAAAAGCAGTTAACATGGTCGTAGACTTTGACAACTCAGGGAAACCAAGACCCTTCCAACAAGACAAAGACCTCACAGAAGCAATAGTTCCCTCATCAATCACAGTACGCTTGACAGTCATATTAATACATTCTACTTATATCAAAAGGGACACATAGTAGGGAAAGCGAGGCTGATGTCTTGCGGTTTCAAATTTGATCATTGAGGAAGAATCATCACCATTCACACCAAGAGTGGAAAGCAAAGCCTTCCTTTGCGACAGACAACTCTGAAGCACCTTCAATGCAGACATCGCATAAGGAGTATGACCCAAGTCCTCGACAATTGAATAGTTCTGGGCGGCTCGAGCATTTGGATTATGCCCCGAACGCTTAAGTACCCCCTTAGGAATGTGAGGTGCAGCTTCAGGTTTATCCGCAGGCTTCTCAATGCGTAAAGGAGTTCTTGGTGGATCAGGTTCTTTGCCTGGGCTGGGTTGTGACGAAGTATAGTCTTTCGCACACGTCACAACCTTCGCGGCACGGACCATATTAATGTACCCATGACCACTAGTCTCAGGTGGATCATCATCACTAGATTGATCATGGTACTTCGAGTTCATATTCTGGTTATGCGGTAAAGGGTTCGTTAACACAGCTGGGCCCTGTGCTATGAAATTCGAAGCTTCATCCATCCTAGGGCACAAGTAAGTGAGGTGATCATCCTTACATAGCTTGTAAGGAAACTTAACCTTACGTTTAGTCTGCTTGTCCCCCCCAGCATTTGTATTGTTCTTGTCATTATTATTGGCATTTTCATTCTTATACCCACCCTTTTTATTATTATTGTTTTTACCCTTCTTTCGGTTCCGTCTGGGTTGCTGGTTACCCTTCTAGTCCGACAATTGTATAGCAAGTACATTCGCCATTTGGGCAGGCTGAGACGAAGCCGTAGCTTGTCCCGAGGCAGATTGGTTGGTAGACAACTAAGCAAATTGTTTCGCAACCGAACCTACAGGTTTCTTACTTGCACATCCCACAATGCCATCGGCATATGGTCCAGGTTTGACCTTGGGATCAAAACTAGAACGAGGAGCGTTGGGTATAATCTCATATAAAAAACCAGACTGAGCATAGATCAAGTCTATTTCCTGCACCCTAAAGATTGCTTGTTCCTCATTCTACACTCCAGATGTGGAAACATCCTTCGCTATATATGGCAATAACGATTTGAGGAACCACTCCAGGAGGAATTCCGGCGGTATAAAGGATTTAATTAATCTCTTCCGTCTATGCCACTCCTGAATATGATCAGAAATATGGGTGGCTTTATCTTACTGAAATGTCAACAAGAGTTCAGTACCAACATCATAGCGCATTGGTAGCTGGAAGTGATTAACGAAAGTCATGGCAAGGTCATCGAACAAGGTAAAGGCACCCATAGGTAACTCTATATACCATTTCGCCACAGGCCCTGTGAGGGTGCGTTGAAATAGTATCAAGCGGACTGAGTCCTGATGCAATGAATTCGAAGAGCACCATAGGTGGAATGTCGTAACGTGTTCACTCGGATCCTCTCCTGGTTTTCCTTCGAATTTAGGTATATCCGAAGGAAGCTTGGTAGGGACAGCTGGCCAAGTCGGGTCTGAGCCACAGGATCATTCGTAAGTCTTGATAAGTCAGGTAAATTGAGTGTCACGAGGAAATGGATCCTAGGATGATGAGGTCTAGGGACCACTCCCTAGTTCATATAGGATTGATTACCACCATGACCTTGGCCATAGTGACCTCCTCCCATATGACCCATATAGGGTGGCGCTAAAGCACCATAATGAGGTGGACCTTGACTAGTGGGAGCTATAAAGCCGTAAGTAGGAGGATAAGCAGGTTGTGAATACCCACCTCCATAAGGTGCATAAACCTATCCATACTGCGTCCCATAATAAGGTCCATAGGTCATCGCTTGTGATGCCCCATGAGACACTCCATAGGTAGGTACATACATTCCGGAAGTAGGAATATACATGCTGGAAGTAGGGATATATGTCAAGGAAGTAGAACCCTAACCTCTAGAAACATGAACATAACCTCCCGAAACTACGGGTGGTATGTAGGCTTGAGACACAGTAGGTCTAGTAATCACAGTACGGATCTGACTCGTAGCTATGTGCCGACTCAAAGGACCACGTGAGTAAGGTGGAGGATTTGCATTTGAAGAACTTGGAAGTGAGGATGAAGGAATTTCTGTAATAAGATATGTGCTAGTGCCTATCGTCACTCTTCTGGAACCTGGTATCGCTATGGGATCACTAACTCTAGACCTAAGAGGTATATAAGATGTAGCTTCCATCACTGGGATGGAAGGTGCAATGTGACTAGTACTCCCAAACCTCTCTACAAGGTAAGGCATGGGATTTCCCCCAGGCATAGTGTTAGGGTCAAAGTCGGATTCGACATTAAATGCCAAATCATGCATAGGAAAACCAGTCGTAGCATAGCCACCATATCTAGTGCTGGAAGGTTCAAAGTGAGTCTTGACGTCTTTCGGCATTCCATACCGGTAATGTGTCAATGAGGGGTCAGGCCTAGAATGAACAGGTCTATCATGTATGGCTCCTATCTCAGAAATCACAGGTCCTAACTCGGTTAGGTCGGGTGAAGGATCATAAGTAGGTGTGAAATCCCCATCGTCAACCCGAATGGGAGGAGGAAGTGTATCAGATGTATCCTTTGAATGATCTCCCATGGTGTGTGAATCAATGTGTGATATAGTCCACCTGGACTGTCTAGGTCCCTTTCCCAAAGGAGGAGGATCAGTAGAAGGCGAAAGTCCTGCTAAACGATGAGAACGGCGCGGAGCCGCACCCGAATCCACAATGACTCAAAAAATAGCAAAGACTCTCTATTTATGTCAACCCTAGGCCAACTAGCGTGCACAGAGCAATCACTATAAAATCTAAAGCCAAAAGCAAGCAAACAAGGGCTAGATAAGTGAGCTCCCGAATGTGGCCGGTATGTCTTGCCTAGGAGAGGCTTGAGAGGCCCTTTTCACCACAAGTAGAGGTTCAAAGCCAATTATTGTGGCCCTCAGCTTCAACACGTAAAGCAACTGTGCTGTTCGACCCCAACCTGGCCGGGACACATGCAGAATAACCTCTACACGTACCCCCTCAATATCCTAGGTAAGGTCACTAAGGTCACCTTAATATAATCAACACTCAGGCGGACAGTCGCAGGTGGGATTGACCGTATGGGCAGGGTAGCAAAGCCCAAAACTCCTGAAAGAGCCCCCAGATACGAATACAATCCTGGCTATATCACCGGTGCTACACAGTTATCGACCAGGAGTTATCCCAATCAACAACCGCTCACACTACCTAGTGCTTGACTCCCTTTTGAGAGGAGCTTCCTAAGAACGTTGGTTATACCAAGGATTTCACACACTCCCTGGACAGACACCTAGTTGTTGTTGTTTAGTGATCTTGGAGAATTGACTTACAATGAACTATTCCAAGATCCTAAAACCTAAGCTTGTTGGTGCACCCTAGAAAAGAAAAGAGTGTAATTCATTTTATTTAGCGTTGATTTTAGTTGGCTTTATTACTCAAAAATAGGATATGGTTGTGCAACTAATGGTGTTATGACGCAACAAGAATTAAAATGCACACCTAACAATCAATGCAAATGCATTGTGTCCATGAAAATAGGGCATGCGTACTACATGTAATGCACAATTTCTTCTTCAAATGCTGAATGCAAATTTCCCTATATGAAGTCCTGACTATTACTCCAAAGCAAATCTAGATCTAGTGCAAGTACAATGCAAAGTGCAAAATGCAATGCATAATGATAAGCAAATGTTTTTGGATTTTTTGAAAATAAAGAGATTCAAAAAGCAAAAGAATGATTCTACCCACCCCAGACTCTGCAAGCACACATAAACAGCATTCCAGGAAAGCACTAAGGTAAAATGACCCTAATGCACTAATCTCAAACAAAAAATCAAAGATGCCATGACAAGAACTTTCCTAAAAAAAAATTAGGCTAAAAAAAAAACGTTTCTAGTCAAAAACAGAGGTATTAACAGACTCAGGCAGTTCCAAAGGAGACTCAGCAACTAACAGAATTCACCCAGCGATCCACTTTCTTCCACAAAAAGGTAAAAACTGAAGTATACGCGGCTGTGCGCAGTGAACCCGCGTGTATACGCAGAAATCCCAGAGGAACCCGCGTGTATACGCGACTGTAAGAAAAAAACCAGTGTACAGGAAGAAAAAGATGCACAGAATCAAGGAAAATAGATAGGCTGAGACTAAGTTTACACCAGTCAAACTCTACCAGGCATACATGCCCCCATACCCGACACAGAAACAATAGAGAGAGAGCAATTCAAATACATTGAATGCCAAGAAACCAACCCCCAAAGGACAACTAATAGGAACTCCCCAGCGAAGTTGCCAATTCTGTTATGGAGAGAAATTCCTATGGCTTGGGGTACCACAACATACAGCTAGACTCCAGAAATCAATCTTTCCCAATATGCAATAGAAATAAAAACATCTAACACTAAAGGATCGAACCTCGTACCTTATTCCGGACGGTTGAAGTAGATCCCCGTTGAGCTTTCCAATCTTCAGCTTGAATTGTTATAACACGTCCTCAACAACAAGTAAACAATACAAGCATACTATATTTCATGGTTTTAGATCTATTCTAGCATATATAATCAATAATGTAAAAGCATTTGACATATTCCAATGGATACAATATTCATTCAAATATACATTACTGGACAAGAAAAGA
>LPNX010124173.1:74588-121991 GCA_001517045.1 Pseudotsuga menziesii | reverse complement strand
TTATATAGCTTTTCAAAGGGATATTGAAAGGTCGAATCCGTGCGATCTCAAGGCATATGGAAGGCCAGGAATCATATGAGTCGGATCCAAGTCAAGGAAAACTCCAAAAGGATTTGGATTATGCACACATCCCGATGTACATGACTATAGGGGGAATATCCGCGTATGTACGTGGTTATCGGGGAAAAAGCTGTGTATATCACTTTTCTTATGTTTTTAGGGATGATCAAGGATACATCAAAAGAGAAAAAGTGGTCCATAGGGGCTAATGAGTCTGCAGCGGGACAAGGGAAGGCCATACAATGTGTGATTCACCTAGTGTGGTGAAATCCGCTATAACAACATGGATCAACCTCATGAGATCCATTGGAGAGTAGCCAAAAGGATACTTAACTTTGTTCAGGGAACAAGAACTCATGGGATCTTCTACAAATCTAAATCTGATCTTGATTTGATTGGGTTTACTGACACTGATTGGGCAGGTGACAACATAGATCGAAAGTCAACATTAGGATATGTGTTGATGATTGCTGAAGGACCAATCAGTTGGTCAGGTAAGAAACATAGTGCCATTGCACTCTCATCTACAGAAGTAGAGTACGGAGGAGTTGTAAATGCAACAACTCAATGTTTATGGTTGCAGGGGTTACTTGGTGAGTGTGGCTTTGAATCAGAGTTCTCAACTATTATATATTGTGATAATCAGAGCACCATTCGAATATGCAATGATCCAGTTTAGAGACAGAGAACCAAACACATTGAGATCCATATGCACTACATCAGACAGCTTGTGCATGATGGCACCATTCACCTACTCTTCTATGCATCTTTAGAACAAGTAGCTCACATATTCACCAAAGTTTTTTGTGAGAATACATTCAGCAATCTCAAATCACCACTGGTGATTTCTGATCATGCTGTGAAGCATGATTGATGACAAGATTTTCAAATTTTGTTTTATTGTCCATGTTTAAGGGAGGATTTTCCCACTGGGTTTTTGCCTCTTTCCTTGGTTAAATGGACATGTAGTATGTAAAGGGTGACTAAGCCTTGTTTCTAGGCCCTATATTTTTTTTATATTTACTCATAATTCAAGATTGATGGGGGGTGTTAGAATAATCAACCCATAGTTAGCTATCTTAGACATTAATTAATCCATTTTTGTCTTATTTGCCTAGTTTCCAATATTCCACTCTATGCAAGTTGTCTTCCACATGTCCTAGAAGTCAAACTTGCTAAAACTAGGTCATGGAGTGCTTGGTAAACCTCTTGGAATCCATATTTAGCATATATACTTTATTCTAGATCCTCCCTAGTGCATGTCTATTTTTTTTGCTTTATTGCCTGCTTTACTGAGTTTTATGGCAAAAGGGAAAGTAAGACTAGGTGCAGTTGACTTGTTTTTTGTCCTCATCATCCTCCATTCTTTTATCCTAATAAAAGCATTTATTATTTTTATTTTTTTCACCTATTAGCTTTCCTACTTGACTTTGCCAATTCGTGAGCTCCTAGGCACATTTGGAAACTGCTTTATGCACATACGAGGGATTTGACTAGATTTAGTAAGCCTGTTTTTGACTATTTTGAATGGCATCTTGATGCATTTGAATCTCTCATATAATTATTTATTGCAGCAGCCTATGAATTCACAAGGTTGGCTATTGTACACTTATTCAATATAGATTAGTGTTATTCTCCAATTTCAGTCTCTTTTGTGTGTAAATTTGCATGTTTGATTAGTAATTTTGTGAGTGCAATTGATCTATCACCTGGGTTCAATTTCCACACACATAGAGCCAAGTGCATTGAAATTATGCATATATACAAAGCATCGACATTATTTATCTTAGAGATTCCATTTGTATTTTTTGAAAGAAGCCAAAACAATCAGATCTAGCTAAATGGATGTAAATTTTAAATTGATTATCAATAAACCGAATCAAATATTATATAGCATAAATGAATGCTAATAGAGAGAGGATCAAACCTTCAAGGGATTTGGATTAGAGTAAGAGGAGGGTTTCTTCTTGGAAATCCTTAAATTAGCTCAATTGTGCACAATTCTCTCTCTCCTCCCTTGGAATCTCACCTCTGCCCATACCCAAATAAAACAAAAATAATCAGGATCACAACATTCTTTCTCCCAATAAATACAAATAATGATTCAAGTCTGTGAGGCAATCTTTCAAATTTCCTAAAACATATTGAAGTAAATTTGGTTTTCTTACACATTTAAGAACATTTGGGATTTGTAGGGGAAAGGTTGTGATGAATGTCGTTAGTTTATTGGTGGAATAATTCCATAGATGATTCAAATCTATGTAGGTTAATATTTTTAACGTAGGGTAATTTGATGAAGGAAAGAATATGGACCTTCATTCTTCTGTGAGTTGGAACTGGTGATGTCACATACAAGCATGAGAAAATTGTTCTTAAATATGGTTAGTGAGATGGTGATCGATTTTGGGAGGATAATGATAATTTTTTGGCTATGCGGTTTTGCAACTGGTAAAGGAGTAAAGGTATTAGCCTAAACACTAATCATATTTTTTTAATATGAAAGTTAGTCATTATTGAAAGTGATTAAAATAAAGGAATGGGTTCATGCCACTACAAAACTATTACTCTCATAATGCAGTGGTAATTGGTGGCAATTATTTTCACATAACCTTCATTTCAAAGTTGAAGTGAGAGCATTAAACACCATGCTACTCTCTTCAATCTATTATCCTTATGGTAAAATATTTTCTTTGTAAAATATTGCCAAAATACTAGAAGTGACAAATGGAAACCATGTAGACTCAAGAAGTTGTTTTGGACTTTTTAGTGGGGTTTGGTTGGAATCACGTGATTGTGTACCTTGCATTTGTATATTGGTCTAATATTTTAGTAACCCTTCCACTTCAGATTCCAAAACTTCAACTCCTTCACTTAAATAGTTGCAAAAAAGAAACAATACCTTCTTCAAAATATTATGGCTACAGTACAAGAACTATGAATTGAGACAAAGATATAAGCCTACATTTAGCCATGCATTCCACCTATAAATTTGATGTGTTTAATTTTTAAAGAATGCTTCAGAATTGCATATGTAATAGAAAGAATGAAAATTTTTCTTAACAACAATTAAAGGTGAAAATGATGGAAAGCAAATTGCAGTAAAGCTCATATTCAAAGAAACAATATGAGAATAAAATATCTTATGTTTTTAATAGATCTGGAATAAAAATGAAATATGAAAAGATGCAACTAGAAAATAGTAGATATATGTAAGACAATGAAAACACATTTATCAATATAATCCACACTAACACTAGATGCTATTCTATTATGAGCTCAAACTGAGCAACAAGTGAAATTAACCTATGATGCACAAAACACAAAAAAAATTGCTAACTATACTAGAAATGATATTGTGATAAAACAATCTAATTTTCCTATATTAATCTGTTGTAGGTAGTATACTTAACTTGCTAATTTTAAGAGAAACAAAATAAGAAGAAAATTAATCACAAATCCAACTCTTTACTTCTTACTTCTACCAATGTATTCAAGCAGAAAGATAGGTTTTAGAAATTACCTGCACTTATTACACACTCTCAATGTATGAATACTAATGGAAACTATTTTCAATTTAAAACTTCAAATCAATCTACAAAGAAACACTCCAAAACGTATATGCATAACTCCTCTACTTTGGTATAAAATTATATCTAGATCAACATTTTCCTACCAATGCAAATTTGAATGTAGGAAAAGCAGTCTAAATTAAAAGCAATTAATGTTAAGAAAAGCAGTCTACAAATCAATATTCCTATGGACTCATATTCTCTCCCACATCCATAATGTCCTTATCCAACAAAAGAAACTAAACTAGGATCTAATTATTAATTCTGTCACAATAATCTTGAGACAAAGCACAGACTCACAAGAGATTCAAGACAAATTAGGCATGAAATGACATAACAGTACTGCAATAATAGGTTTCAGATCTATATAATCGATAATGGAATCAAAAATCAATAATACAATGCTATGAAAACTTGCATGAATGGAGACAATTCGAATTCACTATAGGTCATTTGAATTGAATGGATGAGTGTAGCTTAACGAAATGTCAGCAACACTAGACACACTTAGTTAACCACTAATCTAGCCATGATTGACTCTAAATAAGTCCTATATGAATCAAATTGCAATGAATGATTGAGTCTAACTGAATGTAACTCAACTTGCATGTCAATCAGTAGTGGGGGTGCATCAGTAACTCCAGTCAACTCCGATGAAGTGAATGACACTAATACTGGTCATCAGAAGTGGTTAGAGGTGCAATAACTCACTCCAGCTCACCCAAATCAGCCCAAAATAGACATTGAAATGAAGGATGTTCCTTAGCAACTCAAATTAACTGATTGTTAGGTGAAACACCAATCAGTTAGCTATTTGGTGCACTTATGACACTAAGATCACCCCAGAATTGCTCCCTGATTGAAGGAGGAAGCTCAGTTAGCCTCCTTGATTAAAGGAGAATGCTTAGTTTGCCTCCCTGATTGAAGGAGGGCGTGGGTGTGCTCATGCTGATGTCAAGGTGTGCTTATCTGATGCCAATTTGAGTCAATTAACTTAGGATATTGATTAAATAGGCCAAAATTGACCAAATAAGTGTGTATGTTGGGTAAATGACTCCAACACCCCCCCTTAAGCTATACCCAGGAGGAGTAAAAATATAATGCATGAAATTCTAGNCCCCCCCCCCCTCCCTCAAGTTGAACACTAAAGAAGTAACTGATCAGCCTGATGAAATCACTCCCAAAAGTGAATGGAGGTATGTAAAATTTTTCTCTGTAAATCTCTTGGTGAAGATAGTTGCTATCTGATCATCTGTAGGGAAGTATTGTAGAACAATGGTCCTATCATGCACCAACTTCCTGATGCAGTGCATGTGTATCTCAACATGTTTGGTCCTCTTCCTGGTAACTCGATATATGGAGATATTAATATCACTTTTATTGTCACAAAATATGACTATGGACAAAGCACTACCAAACCTAAACTATGAAAGAATGCATTGCAACCAAACAACTTGGATGCAAGCATTCACTGCTCCCCTCCACTTGGCCTCTGCTGAAGACAATGCAAAGGAAGATTTATTTTTTCTAGACCAGAAAATGGGGCCACCACCAAACATAAATTCATACCCAAAAGTGGACTTCTAATTTATGGAATCCCCTGCCCAATCTGAATCAGTAAAACCGACCAAGTCTAGCTCATAATCTGCAGCATAGTGAATGTCATAGGATCGTGTGCCCTGAATGTACTAAAGGATCCTCTTGTCTTCCTTCCAATGGATATCATGAGGCTTCTATGTGTATCTTGATACATCATTCACGGCATAACAAATATCAGGCTGTGAATGTGTCAAGTAAAGAAAGCTACTAATCAGTTGGTGGTAAATTGCGGGATCCATGGGTGGAGTGGTTTTTCCCTCTTCAAGGTTGATTCCTGAGAGGAAAGGGAATAGTACAGCCTTGGAATAAGACATGTTAAACTTCACTAATAGTTATGCAATATATTTATACTTATTTACCACTATCCCATCAAAGTCTTGTGCAATTTCCAGCCCCAAAAACTGTTTCAGCAGGCCCAAATCGCTCATCTCAAATGCATCATGGAGGGAAGTTTTTATGAAAGCAATCAAAGAAAGTGTTCTTCCAGTTACCAAAATATAATAAAAATATAATAAAATGATAATATTATTACCATCATACTACTACAAATACACATTCGGATGATATTTGCATCTTTGGAAGTTTTGTGAAAGAAGAAAGGCATCCATCTTGGCATACCATGATCTTGGGGCCTATTTCAACCCATATAATGTCTTATGCAATTTGAAAAACAAAGAAGGATCTGATATATTTCCCTCCATATGATTCATTTATATTTCCTCATGTAGGTCTCCATGTATAAAGTCACTCTTAACATCCATATGATGCACCTCCCAGTGCTTGGATGCCGCAATTGTCAAAAATAGTCCGATGGAGTCCATCTTTGCCACCAGTGCAAAGGTCTCATGATAGTCCACACCTTGGAATTGGAAGAATAATTTTGAAATCAGCCTTGCATTTTATTTTTATTTTGTGTCATCAGAAGAAATACTTTTCCAAAACACCCACTTGCATCGAACTAATTTCCTCCTAGTGGAAGAGAAACTAGCTCCCAAGTAGCATTTTTTCGAAGATAATTAAAATCTTCATCCATAGCAGCTTGACATATTGTATATTTCCAATAATGGTAGTAGGACTTAGGATATGACCCAATCATTAAATAATAGTTCTCAGAAATCAATGAATCATGACAAGAGAGAGCAATACCTTCTCTTTGAAAAACAGACTGGGTTCTTCTTGGATCAGCACGCTTTCCAATGTTTTCCCTAGAGGAGGAGAGTTTCTTTTTGGCCCAAGTTGGGAGATAATTTGGAATATAATAATATTATTATGAAACTAATATATATTTCTCACTGATATCAGATATCGTTTCTTAAAAATTAGAGCCTTCACTCTCACTTTCATCACCCAACTGATCAACAAAATTTTCTTCAACTAGTTCTACCTCTTGGAGAGGCTCTTCAAATTAGACACTTATTTCAATGAAAATTTATTTGGTTCTGATATTAAAGAGCTTGAATCCTTTATATTCTTCTATATATCCAATGAAAAAACATTCAATACTTTGTTATTGCAAATATTTCCTCTTTTCATGCGGAATTCGAGCCCATGCAGTGGACCCAAACACCCTGAAATTTGACACATCTGGATTATGTCCAAAGTAGGATTCGAAAGGAGTATTTATTTTCATAGAAGAGTTATGTAATATGTTTTGAATATATGTATCAAAATTTATGGCCTCAACCCATAAATTTTCAGCCAATCTCTTGGCTTCCAGTATGCAGGTGATCATCTCCTTGAGGGCCCGATTCTTTCTCTCCTCTACACCGTTCTGCTGGGGAGTATAGGGAATCGTGCATGATGGATATTGATACCATTGTATGAAAATATTTAAATAAATTCAGAAATAATATATTCCCCTCCATTTTCAGATATCATATATTTAATCTTTCTCCCAGAGAAATTCTCAATGAGTTTTTCCAAAACTTCAATTTTTTTCTTGATGAAGAAAACGCAAGTGTATCTAGAAAAATAATCTATGAAGGTGAGTAAATACTAAGATACATTCATGGATGTGGTGGGACTATGTACTATGATATCATACTGATTCATCCCAAATATACTTGATGCACAACTTGCCTTTCCCCGATCAAACTTGTGCTCAGGGTGCTTTCCCACAATACAACCTTTGCAAATTCCTTTGAAAGTTTCAATGGATGGGAGGAATTCAACCATGGAATTTTTATGAAGTTTCTACAATTAATTGAAGTTTAAATGACCAAATATCTCATTCCATAGTCTACTGATCTCATTTCCATGAGTCAGGAGAGTGGTGAGATTTGCATCTGCCACAAAATGGGAAAACTCATAGGCCTTAGCATGATGGTTTTGTAAGCATGTTGCCACAAGTTTCTCGAATGCAATATCAGTGATTTATACATCATTGGGGATGGAATTTACTCACTTAGGTACTTTGGTATGATTCATTTGATATAAAATCAGGAGGTTGGAGGCCAAGGAGGGTACATACAGAACATCAAAAAAATTGCCATGTTCAAGATTTACAGTACCTTTTCCTTTTGAAATGATGGTATAATAATCTCCCATGTGGATGGGAATTTTTTTTTCAGTGTCTAGGGATGAGAAAGAATATATGATTTCCATCATGTGATTCAAAGCTATAGAGTCTATGAGGAGAGAATTGGGCTTCGAGGTGCTTGCCATGAGAGCTTGTCCTCTTTCTTGCTAGGTATCTCAATCTTGATTATCTCTCTTCCGAACACTCTCCAGAAGATTGATATTGTTTCTCTTGGGGAGAGAAGTCATATCATCAAGCTTCTTATTCATGCAAGCATGTTCAGGGTGGAATCCCTTCCCACAATAGGAACACTTGAATTTCTCTTTTCATTGGTTTCCTTTGTTCTTGTTTTCCTTTTAGCCAAAAGACTCTTCTTGCTGATGGTTCTTTTCTTTAGGCTTTGGAGCATCAAATTTATCCTTTTGATTCTTCTGCTTTTCTTTTCCCTTTGAATCTTTTGGCCCCAAAGCAAACAAATATTGATCTTTTGAGGATATAAGGATCCCCATTTGTACAAGCTTGTCATGCTCATTTGTGAGGGTCTTGATGAAGGCATCAAGAGAAGGAATTTTCCAATTTGCAGTTGTGAGCTTCCCAGTATGGAATGTTGAAACAAATAATGAATAATCTAGACCAAGTTTTGAGAGGATAGCTAGGATGAGCTGATCATCATCCTTCTCAACCTTGCACTGCTTTAACTAGAGCACCAAATTTTTGAATTTTGTGAAAAATTCATTCATAGTTTTAAAGGTTTCTAGATTCAAAGAAATCAACTTGTTCTCAAGCTGATAGATTCGTAGATCATCTTGTTTATCAAAAAAGGAAGTGAGGTGATCCCAAATCTCATTCAGAGTCTTCAATCCTAAGATATGGAAAAGAAGATCTTTGGAGATAGACAAGCATAAGAAGCCATAAGCCTCGTCTAGCTTATTCTAGTATTTTATCTTCTCTGTAGCAACATTAGGCTCTATTTTTGTGTTCATTGTGACATGGTATATCCCTTTTGAATTAAGCTGAATCTTCGTATCCTCCTTCCATTAGTGGTAATTGAAAGACGTAAGAGGATCCAAAGAAGAATCCATGGAGGTAATGTAGCGAATGCAGTGATGAACCTATAACAAAATGCAATCAACACAAAAAGGGTACTGTAAGGTCGGTCATCCTACACCTTTCAAGTTTTCATCACACCCAGCATAATTGATCAAGAAAGCTCGATCAACAATTCCTTTACTTGGGGTATTAAGTGGTAAAACTTTGGCTTCTGGTGCAGTGCTGGAATTTTTGAGTTTTTTTGCTCAATTTTGTATGCTAGATCTGACAAAAATCATGTTTTCTTGAAGAAATAGCTTCCTCCCACCATGGATATGATACCATATTAATTTTTTCACAATAATCTTGAGACAAAGCACAGACTCACAAGAGATTCAAGACAAATTAGGCATAAAATGACATAATGGTACTGCAATAGGAGGTTTCATCTCTGTATAATCAATAATACAATGTCATGCAAACTTGCATGAATGGAGACAATTAGAATTCACTAGAAGTCATTCGAATTGAATGGATGAGTGCAGATTAACTGAATGTCAGCAACACTGGACACACTTAGTTAACCACTAATCTAGAGGCCATGATTGCCTCTAACTGAGTCCTAACTGAGTCCTAACTAGATCAGAGTGCAATGACTGACTGATTCTAACTAAATGTAACTGAATCTACATGTCAATCGATACTGGGGGTGCATCAGTAACTCCAGTCAGCTCCGATCAAGTGAACTGCACTGATACTGATCATCAGAAGTGGTTAGATGCACATTAACTCACTCTAGTTCACCAAAATCAGCCCAAAATAGACAATGACAAGAGGGAAGCACCTTTACAACTCAGCTTAACTAATTTTTAGGTGAAAAAACAATCAATTATCTATTTGGTGCACTTATGATACTCATATCACCCTAGAATTACTCCCTGATTGAAGGGGGAATCCTAGTTAGCCTCCGTGATTGAAGGAAAAGGATTAGTTGGCCTCCCTGATTGAAGGAGGGCATGGGTGTGCTCATGCTGATGTCATGGTGTGCTCATCTGATGCCAATTTGAGTCAATCAACTTAGGATAATGATTAAATAGGCCAAAATTGACCAAATAAGTTTGTTTGTTGGGTAAATGAATCCAACATTAATTACTCAATACTAACAAGTTTGGCTTAAGAAATGCATATGTAGTCAGTTGAGAAACATGTGTTCTAAAAGAATCCAAGTAAACCTAGATGGCTTCAAGACAATGACAATACTAGTTTTATGAAGTATTAGAATTAACAATACTAAGAAATTCAGGCAATCCTACAATCTAACCTAAAAGAAGTCCTTCAAATATGAAATATTAATCCTAAATTAACCCAATCAACATGCTAATCTACAACCAAACTTTAAATGTAGAATTGATACCTCATTAAAAATCACTCAATCTAAACTATAAGAATGAAAATACTATCTCAATTCTAATCAAGCCACACTCATTTGATACAAGTGAATTTATGATACCAACAAAGAGAAGACATGGGATCTCTTAAATCAGTTTTTCGACAGCCATTTCTCAACTTCTCGCTATGATGGGAAGTTTGATAGTGAGCTATTTTTCTCCTATAGGGATTAATGTTATATTCAGCAATGGATGGACCTTACATGCAATGGAGCCTGGTATAATCCTGATATTCCATTCTATAGTAAACAAACATCCTCATTCTTCTTTGGTTGAGCTTCACAATTTTCAGCTTATAAATTGGAGCAACTTATGGTTTCCTTGTTTTGTTTTTTCACAAAACACAAAGAAACTATTTTTATTTTTTATTATCTATGAGCGACTGGATCTTTGATTATACTTAGAATCATATCTTCCATTTGTAAAGTAGGGTGGTGGGGGGAGAATAATCTCGATGTTTGGAGAATTAGGTTCCATTTATGCTATGTCCCCTTTAGCATCTTGGCTTGTGCCTTATTTGTAGAGTCTCTCGAGAGTGAGTAGTTAGATATGAGCACTCTCAAGCTTCTTTGTACTAAATAAGAATTGCATAATTGTACTAGGGGTTACAAATATGTGAATGTTTGGATTTTTCACATCACTTATTTCCAACATTTCTATCTTCTTAGAAAACACTTATTTCCATACGGTTTGGATATAATGAAAGTAGGACTTGGAAATAAAAATTATGTACCTTTCTTATGTAGGTTCGTCCAAGCGTTTAGTAACCCTTCAACTTCGGATTCCAAACCTTCAACTCCTTCACTTGAATACTTGCAAAATAGAAACAATAACTTCCTCAAAATATTATGGCTATAGTCAAATAACTATGAAATGAGACAAAGATATAATCCTACATTTAACCATACATTCTACCTATAAATTTTATGTGTTTACTTTTTAAAGAATGCTTCAGAATTGCATATGTAATAGCAAGCATGGACAATTTTACTAACAACAGTTAGAGGTGTAAATAATGGAAAACAAATCATAGTAAATCTCATATTCAAAGCATCAATATGAGAATAAAATATATTATGTTTCTAACATGTCTTGCAACAAAAATGAAATATAGAAAAATGCAAATTTGTAGCTATAAATAATCTTTTTTTAAAGCAGATACAATTTAAAAGTATGTCATGATATTGGATCATTGCTCTTACCTATGTCCTGTAAATATGCATATGTTACTGATACTTATAATTTCTTAGAACAAATTCCCTTGACTTGTGGAGCTTGACAATGTCTACAATTTCTTTACTTTTCAAAAAATATTTCAACATACTAAAAATATTTTCTTTTTGCAATAATTTCATGTTAGGACCCCTCAAATAAATATTTGCTTGTTTATGAAAATAATGAAATGAAGCTAAAAAAATATAGTCTCGGTAGTCTGTCTCAATGAAGAAAAACAACATTAATAATTAACATTTTACGTTTGATGAACATTTTTTAGTTTAATAATGTAAATTACAATAATATTCAAGTAAAATAATGGTTAATAAGAGTTAACCTGAGGAAACATGTATAACACCAAAACAAAGAATATAAAACCATCGATCACATCAAAACACTAAATTTTCTTCTGAAATTTCAAAATGTTTCCCAAGGCTATCTGTAACAAGTTCCAAGGGATGAGTGAAATAGAAATAGTAAAATTTCAAAACTACAATTATATACACCAAAATAAATTTTATAAGTCATGGAATACATGCTATGACAATAATGCTTCAAGAAAATAACTGTGGGAATTGGATAATTCATCACCATTCATTGATCTCCTCTCTGTTTCGAGAATAATTTAATATTCTCTATTGAACAATTCCAACCCCATGAAGTTGAAAACCCTTATATTCCCCCCCACCCCTCACATCAATCTCATTTCCCCATACCCAATGCATGTACTTGAGAAAACAAATTCCATGCAAATTCATGTAGATTTCATCACAAACAAACATTTACCATTCATTCATTCAGCCAATACATTCTTTCAATAAAAGATAACATCCATTAAACCATTCATTCATCAAGTCAACACATTCATTCAATAAAAACTAACACTCATTAAACCATTCATTCATTCAATAGCCAAAAAACAATTCATGACATTATATTATAAAAAATAATTACACAATATTTCTTTAGTCACTTCTTTCTAATTTTTCATCTCTTTACAAAATCAATAAGAAGCACATATTCTAGAATTTGTAGTTTGGTTCTTGGTGCATCGTCAACTTGTTGTGATGTCTACCTAGTAGACTGCTCGCCACATGGATTTTGTGGCAAGGGGTTCGGATTCACTGTAATAATGTAAAAATGTTGCATACATATATTTTTTTATTATAATTACAAGTGTTTCATTTAAAAAAAACATTACAAAGGTGTTTTTTTACGTGTTGTGGCCACATCATGTTCTTTATATTCCTGTCCATGCTTAACCTATATAGTGTGACCCTCTACATGCTCTGCAATTGAAATATGGAGAAGTACAATTAATGTTCACCATATGTAATTCTATATATAAAATTGTATCATATGAATAAATTAATTACCAGGATTTGAAGCATGATCTTCGATTGGTTGTTGTCAGTCATCGACATTAAGGGGATCATTGTTTTCCTACTCAAAATAAAATCAATATTTTATGTCAATTATTTATAAGGAATAGATTTCACAAGAAATAAATATTCATTAAACTATATAGATTTTATATACCTATGCATCATATGGATCACCATAAGACAGTGTTTTCCTAGACAAGCTTTTTCGGCTTCCAACAACAGCGTCAAATCCGTGCTGGAAGCCAAGCTTCAAGTATTCATCGGTGGGAACTTATTTGAATTTGTCGGCCTACATATTTGCATAAAATAATTATTTTTACATTTTGCGGTGCATTAAAATGCAAAATAATTTCAATTTATTATTTGGATTCATTATCAGGTTTTCGATACTTACAATTTGTGCCGCTAAATTCGAATAACCACCAGGGCCAAGCTTGTGCTGACCATTTTTTTTTTTAGTCTTTCCTTTGTGGCCTTTGATGTGTATGACAACCTATGCAAGTTTTGAAATACATTAGATGTTCCAAATTCAATATAAAAATGAATAATAATAAGGTTTAGCATTACATTATGGAAAGTATTGCATACCTACTTGTTCCTAGTGGTAGCTTTCCTTCTTTTCTTAGAGCCCTCCCCTTTCCATCTTCCACTAGGGATTTCCACTCCCTTGTTAGAATCATCAGAGGGTGATCATACCTAGGGTTCCTTTCTATATGAACCCTATAATGGTATCGCACGATCTAATTCATATCTTGTCCAGCCTTCTTTTGAACCACAACTCGATTGAAGGTCTCATTGCCAAACATGCCAACCAACTGATTAGTTAGCTTGTCCTTTAAGTTTTTTTTTATATATCCCACATTGTGCAAATGATGGGCCCAAATATCGTGAAGGAAAAATCATATAGATGTTGATAAAAAACATCATTTCCTTCAAAAATGATTATGCCATCATTAGGTGAAAAAAATTGTTTTATCAGTATCTTACAATCAAATTATAAAAACTAACTTGAACAATGTATATTTTCCTCGAATATTCTCTATATTTATTGGAATGAGTTCTTCGTCCAACAAAAATGTTGTTTGTATTGTACCCATGCTAGTGACACAGGAAGATCTAGGAAACGTTGCTTCAGCATTAGCAATACTAGTAAGCTCTGCATCCACCCCTATTTCTACATGATCTGGTGTGTGTCGGTCACCAGCGGGTGCACTCTCTGCTGGCCTTAGGGGTGTCATGTAACGTGTTTCCTACTATTCAGTTGAAAACAATGGAACACGAGTCGGTGTATGTGGAGTCATTTTCTCATGTGACGACTGATCTCCATGAGCATCACTAGGCCCAACACTTCCTTGACCACTAGTGTGTGGTCGCAGAAAATCTTGTAAATACAAGTTGTATTTTATAAGTTCACTATGATATGAAATTAAAAACTATAAACTTCTAAATGAATTTATAGTATGATTCAAGATTCCGCAACTTACTTGCAAGGCATGCAATCTCTTTACAAACACTTCAACCTTGGCTTTAATATCGTTTGTCTGTAGAATAATGAATATTAGACGAAGGATATCTGCATAAATGTTTGTCAAGGTCTTCTCTATCATGTTAATCAGGCCTAGAAAAGAACCAATGTCAGCATCGTTCAACAACTCATGCACATAAAAATCTATTGCTTTTTGTGATGATGTTTCATACATCGAATCATTGGTATGCAACAAAAATATATAAAACATTATTGATGTGTTAAAGCAATAGAGCGAGGAAAAAATTATATTAACAAAACATATATATCATGATAGATTCCTAAAATTAAAACTAGGTTTACCTGATGCATGGATGATGGTGTCGTCTGATCCATAGCTGGGGACTTTCCCCGATCATCCACCTGCAAAAAATAAGTAGAATAAATTATCATAATGAAACCAATATACACATGAAAAATACATAACAAAAAAAACATTATGCTACATATTATATTGGTACAATTTTGACGTATTTAAACTGTACAATTATAATCAGGTTTACCTATTTTCCCAAGGCTGTTGTGGTATGATCAACAGTCAGGTGTCTTTCCTGATCAACACTATGAATCAAATATAGATAAGATTCTATAAACCAAACAAATATACTTGTGAAAAAACACAACAACAAAACTTTTTATACATATTAAATTTATACAATGGCATCGATGTATACCTACTGCCTCGAGGAAGGTCTGGTAACATCTATTGCAAGGGAGGTTCCCCTCATAGAACCCTGCATCAAAAACATATAAAATATTACCTAACGAAACCAAAATACTCACTGAAACAATATAATAACAAAACATTTTGACGTATTTGAGTTGTACAATTACAATCATATTTTCCTATTTCCCCGAGGATGCTTTCATGTAATCAAAAGCGGGGGGGTTTCCCTGTTCAACACTATGCAACAAATATAGATAAAATTATATAAACCAAATGAATATACTAATGAAAAAACACAACAACAAAAAAAACTCTTTTTTCAAATTACATTTGTACTATTACAAAGATGTATACTTGTTGCCTTGAGGAATTTTTACTCCTTTGACCAGCTACTGGGGAGATGCCCTGATCACTACCCTGAGAAGTAAATATAGAAAATTTAAACAAATTTATAACAATTTACTAATGAAAAATACTTAAGAGGTTAAATTAATGAATAAAAGGTTGGGTAAATTGTTGGATGTACTACTTCCATAGTAACTGTGTTTGTATCTAATCGATTCAAATTGTAATCAATAAACAAATATTCCCATGTAGCTATTGATTTAATGGCACATAAAAATACACAGTTTTCTTCATGCCTCTCAAATATGCAGTTGGGTTACTTAAGTGTAGACCCTAGTTGTTTATTGTTTATAAACCCCACAATATTCCCAGTGGCCTTTGGCCTTCTGTCAATGTAAAATGTTGCTCCTTTCTTTTGATCTTTGTCTTTTAGTTATAAATAATTTGTTGATAACCCATATCTATGCATACTTCATATATATTGGACCATGATCATCCAATATTTGTAGGTGTAATAGGTTCCAACATACTCCAATTTTTTTTTGCATCTGCGGTAACCAACCTTTATGACATCCATGCAAAACAACCCCAATCCATGTAATGAAAATGGTGCAATTCAATATATCACGTCCTTCACACAATAATTGGTGTTTAGTTTAGGAAGATTCCTAGGTACTCATTTTTTCACTAGATTTTTTTACCTTAGGGGAACCTCGATGTCGCCTGTTGTCTCATCATCATAGGAACATGAGCCCCCTTCAACAAGAAACAATTCCATGCGTTTATGGAATCTTCTGCTGATCTTCTGACATCTAGTTGATATAGACCTTATATATCTAATATATGTCTCACTTTACTCTAGCCTTCCTAAACTCCCCTCACTCGAGGAAACAAGGTCTGACAAATACCTATTTGGTTCTACGTGCACCATGGGAAAAAACTTGGCAAATAAGAGAAAAATGCCATCTAGTTAAGGAAACCTCCAATCGATACCGATTTTAAGAAAGAAAATTTAAGGAGTATCTTTAATTAAATCCAAATTAATTTCACCAATATCAACCTACCAAAAATTTATTAATATAGTTATGGATTACTTTAATGAGATAGGAAAAGTAAGGACCTCCAAATTAATGACAAATGGATGATTACTATGTCATGAATTCAAGTCTTTCCTTAAACAGTGTTAAATAAGTGAAACATTTAAAGGTTTCCAACTGTATGATAACAAAATAGAACTTAATAGAATCCACCCAGCAATGAGCTAGGATTTGAAGTGATTTCAAGTAAACCAAACCTATTAACAATGAACAAGGGTTCGAATGTGGTAGAATTTACACTTCAAATTTTAACAATACAATTGGTCTCTCAAAGAGGCCGAATTTGAATATTATGACAATCCACAAGAGGGAAAAATGACAATCAATCTAGGATACGAGAATCACTTTTGTATGTGAAGTGTAAAATTATATATGAGTGTTAAATAAATTCACTATCATAACAAATAGAGATGCAAAACTGAATTTGGGTAAGGCACAAATTTATTCATCACTCAAAGCACCATATATACGGACTTGAAAACTATGAATTTGGGAGATATAAACAACACTATGGTGTTAAATATATCAATCTTAAAACAAATTATTATTTTCCAAATTTATATCTTAGAAAGTTGAATTGCTTAGCATGAAAGGGCGAGACTAGATAAATATAAAAGTAAAAGAAGATGGTCAAATTGATCTCCTTCAAGGATTCGACAGTATGCAATAATATTGCAAACAAGGATCCCTTTTAATGTTTTAAAATCACCAATAAATATGCATAGGTTCTAGATCAAGTCAATCACCCAAGTCATGTTGAATCCACCACTATTGCTGGAAAATATAATTTTTAAACTTACATGTATTTGCAATATATCTTTCTCATACCAAGGTTTTAAAACTCAGAACTGAGAGTTGAATCAAAATTGGAATTGGTAATGAACCAGGATATTAATAAATGGAGGTAGGAATCAACATAGAGGATACATCTATCAATAATAAATTCTAATTGAATGCACGCCAACATTTTTTTACATTTTCTTTCTCACAGAGTTTGGATACTCAAATTAATCATTGAACTGGCTCTCTTGAATTATGATGGTTAAAAATACACCCTATTTTATGACCTCTCTAATTTTAAATTGACACCAATATACACCCTTATTACACTTGGAGATGATTTGAAATATAATACAAAAAAATAGCAGAAATGGACAAATTTTCAATACTTAAAAAGCAAGGTGTATTTTAGGTATATAACTACACCTTGGCTAACTTATGTGTACTACAACCAAACTAGACCTCTTCTCATAACTTTCCCTTAAACTATAGTCTATTAAATGAAACTCTATCCTACCAAAACAAGTTCATTCAAGAGGAGGAACACCTCCAACCATGTCCTTTGAAACATGTCAAATATACTTTACTCGTAACAAATAATTTGACACTTATCCAACACTTAGCCAATATGTCAACAATTATCCAACATAAAGAATCAAAAAGTAAAATATAACATTCACCACAATAATAAAATACAATCCACATATACAATTAAGAACCAAAGTGGACATCTTAAGTTTATATATACAAAGAATGTTGTAATGTATAATAGAATATATAGGCCAATTGCTTATCTCTCTTTTATATACTGCAATTATAAAAGGAACTCCTACCATTAGAACTATTAATCCAACCCATGAATATACCACAAGTTTGCCTCCTATAGGTCTTGCATTATTCCTTATTCAATTAGCTATTGAAACATTGTCCTAAAATGCTGACCTTGAACTTAGAACAAAAACAAAATGCTTTACACACTTTTGTGAAAGAAATAATGTTTGATTAAATTCCTTACCACTTTTGAATTATCCTCATTTTATAGTAACTTAACTTGCACTTTCGTACATCCTATGGATCACACAATCCCGTCCAAGTCCAAGTGGACCTAAGTTTCCAATCATCCATCTCAATTGTTCCCATATAACTTATCCACCAATATCCATATCTAATGGTGCTACATCCAAGTGCCACATGTCTTCAATAATCCAAAGGTGGACCCACATCCAAGTGCAGCCAACCATACATCCAACTTTCATTTGTATATATTGGTATCATGGGTGTTTACACATATATTCCACCTTGTCATGTTATCATATGGCCCTTAGATCATTATTATTCACAAAATCTTTTTATTAAACATTTGCTTAAAATAAAATATTCTTTTTTCATCTTTATTCAATACATTTTATGCTTCCTCTTATTCAAATAAGTTGACTTGTTTTTCATAACAATTGAAGTTAAAATGAGTCAACAAACCTTTGAGATAAGTAGAAGAAAAAATGAGTAGAACAACCATTACCATTTGATCGTGGTCCATTTCACATTTAACCTCCAACTATTGGCTATTTTTTCTTCTAATGAGAACACGAAATCATCAACCATTTCATCCTCCCATGTATTTAAAGTATGTAATTTCTCCATGTGATGCAATGCTTTGGATTTATGGTTTATCTTATAGATATTATTTAGTTTCATTCATTGTGAATCCATGGATGTATCGATCATTATTTTTGATATCCTTCTCACCTTCGTTTTCTAAGCTCTGTTTCAACGTTCTCTTCATGTGCTTAATTACTACAATATTCCAAGGTTTGTGGTGTACCTAGTCTTTGAGATAGAACACCCGACATGTATGTGGTGACTCTTGCCAATTTTTAAGGGAACTCAAAATAAACTATGTTAACCATTAACCATCCATCTTAGTCATCCAAAGAATGTAGTGACCACCGAAGTGATCATGCAATGTAAGTGATTATGTTATACTATATCACAATATTCATAATGATAACAATCTAATTTTAAGTTCAAGACTTAACAATGCACCAAATTTATGTATTGGACCCTCTCGCTTATTTATAATAGTATAAATCACATGCTGTGATTTGTTTCATCAATATTACAGTTGCATTTCACGTTAATTTGACTAAAGTTATGGCATAACACTAACTTTCCATGTTCAAAACTACACCTTTTATCATAATAGTAATTTAGGTATATACCTACTTTTGTTATTAGTTCTTATAATAAAATGAATATCTCTATCCTTCCCCACCCCCACACCTAATTCTTTTGTTAAATTTCTTATGCCTTGATCTAGTAGATTTAGTGGACAAACTAATTTTCTTGAAGAGTTAGATATTTTAGTTAGTTATTAATTTTGAATTTTTGTTGGTTATTTCTATTAAAAGTTAAATGGATTTGACAAGGGTTTGTTGTTGGTATATGTGTATGTTTTGTGGGTTTCACTTGTGAGAAGGATTAAAGCTTGGATCAATGGATCTCAACAAGAAGACCAGGTGACTAGCAAAAGGTACTCCTTAACAATCTCATTTGCTTAATTCTTTATTAACTAGCTAAATTTGAAATTAGTGTTCTTTTATTTTTCTCTGTTGGTGGTTCAACCTAACCATTCCAATTTTTTTTCTCAAAACAATATTAAATCCTAACCCTATACTTCAATATTATCCAAGAAGATAAAAAAGACCATACTAATTCCAAGAGAAAAAGAGACCAACTACAAATAAATATAGAATAGAGATAAATTGACTAGTGTTCTCCTCCTCTTAGTTGCATGTCTAATCACAAGATGAACAAGTATGATGAGTACAATAATGAATTTGGAGGACTCTCTCATTCATCTATTTATATGAAATATAAGGGAGGATAAAATTACAATGTAGCTCAACGCACTTACAAGCAACCTACAATAAGCACATGTAGATTCACACAAGTGAAGCACTCCACTCCAAGGGTACATGTGTTAATATTCAAGTTGTTTTCATAAAAAATAAGCAATATAAGATTATGTGGGTACACAAGGTGTGTCCACATCCATTTGTAACAAGATTTAATTGAATCCAACACTCCTCCTAAGGCATATACGCCTTTAGGTCCACTCTCCTTGTATGAACACTATCACATCCAAAAATTACTCGAGTCAGCTCATAGCCTTTATAAAATAATCCAAGCTAGACCACATTGTCAAAGGCCTAATTCCATCCTCCAAGAAGTATAATGGTCCTTCTATGTAGGGAATTTTCCAAGAAATTAAACTCTCATAAAATGTACATCCCACAAAATGTCAACATAAATCCAATGCCCTATGTAGAAATGCCAAGAAAGCACTGAACTAAGGCTAAGTAACCAATGATCAAGTTATATTCAAAGTGCAAATCCATAAAAAATCGTCTCCCATTTTCAAATATATTTCAATACATACAAAGGTTGAACCATCATGTACCCAAAATCCCATGAATCACCACCAAATATGGTGTAAATACTCTTGGAGCAACCTAAAATCTGGCAATCCCTATTTATGAGGAAAGTTTTTACATTGAAAAATATTGACACTCTATGTAACTGTAACAAACCTATTACCTAAAAACGTATAACAGTTGTAGTACTAAAATCAACCATTGTCACCTACAAATAAATTCGCTATTTCCCATGAGGAGATAAAGGGTTTCCCGATATAGATTCACTGATGCCTGGAATTAATAAACTGATGTCTTAGAGTCTGTGAGTAATTTAGGGATTCCCAAGTTTTATGTGGTTTTCCCTTGTTTTTTGTGGGCTCGCCGAGTTTTTTGTGGGCTACCCGAGTTTTCTATGGACATGGGAATAGTTTTGTCATCTATTTTGAAATTTTTGAAAAAAATGTATTTTATGATTGGAAAGTATGTTTCAATATCACGAACCCATAGTATAGAAATAAAGAAAAACTAATCAAATATTTCTCATTTCCTAATGCAAATAGAAGAATAATATTGTTAAATGCTCCATCTATCATTGTAACATAATAACTTATTGGCAAATTTTCTTACTCCATAATTGTCTTCTTTTCTTCTGTGTAATTGAGGAATTTATTGTATTATGTATGATCATATTTTCTTTAAAGACATCTCCACCTCTCTATAAACATTTATATATATGTTTTCATCAACATGGAAAGGGAGAATTATGGACCTATGGTAAAACTTTGAAAAACTAGTCATGCTTTTCTAAGATTATATTAGTTGAAACATAAAAGAAAGGAGAGATATAAACCTTTATTTCATCCTAATTGTGACTACATGTAGCATGTTTTTAAAGCTTAAATGGGTCTTGTAGAAGGATAAATATGTATGAATACATTAGAAACAGAAGATAACGCCTTAGTGATTATTTCTTCAATTCATCAAGGGAAATAACGAAAAGGAGGATGTTTAGGACACATAAAAAATCTAATATTAAAAAATGGACAATGATCTTAATAGGAATCACATATAGCTAACAAAAACATAGGTTTCCCTCATCACAGTTCACTAGAAGTTGTGAAGGAGATCAATGAACTAAAAGGTGTCATGTGCAGCAAAAATATGGAGATAGTTCTCCAGAAACCCTAATATCAATATTCCTCAAATAGTGAATTTAGTTTCACTAAGTCTTTGATAAGACCTCTCTATTAGTTTTACACACACATATGCATCTAATATCTCAATGAGTTCTCTTCTCTTTATGAGAGGTTAACATGAAACCCCCATATTGAATTATTTCATGCAACCGTTATTTGAGCTTCATTCCCAAAATCCACCAATCTCAGTTTTTTCACGCACATGACACATTGTAGAAATTAGAAACTTATAGTTTCTACGCGACTTATAAATTTCTTGTTGGTAATTGTTAACTATAATTTCGACGAAGACTCCTATCCATCCTTCTCAAGCGAACTCCACCACACTCAAAAATATTCTAAGTCTTAGAAATACTTCTATAACTAGAACTTAAGCATGTTCTTCCCAAAACCTTCAACAGGTTTCAATCACTAGAACTTCACAAAGAAGTTCTACCCAATCTGTTGGTTTATTGGTCAATACTGTCGGGGGGGGGGGGGGGGGGGGGGAATTAGTATTGTTATCTTTTTACTAACTAAACCAATTTTTAATTCTATCATTAAAAACACATAACAACAAGAATACATAGAACAAAATTTTAACATGGAAGCCCAATAGGGTAAACCACCAATACGTCCTATTACTGCAAAATTGTTATTTACAAATAGTTGTTCCTGCTGCTACAGACAAGGATGGTATTACACCCTATTTACTAGAAACTACTGGAAGGACGATACAACCCCCTATTTTATCAACTACTACTGAAAGGATGCTACACCACCCTATTTACCAGCTACCATTAGAAGGAGGATACAACCCCTTGGTTTATCAGCTACTACTGAAAGGATGCTACCACACCCTATTTACCAGCTACCACTGGAAGGAGGCTATGCCCCCCTGGTTTATCAGCTGCTACTGAAAGGATACTACGACACCTTGTTTTCTCAGCTACAACTGACGGGATGCTCCTACACCATATTTACTAACTTCTGCTGGAAGGAGGAAAAAACCTCGTGCATGCCTGCTGCCTACCCTAGCGCCACCCTGCCACCCTAATATGTTTTCTGTAATATAATAGATCTTTTCCCTCCATTCTCTATCACACCCACTGGTCTTTGTTTCTAATATTCTGATGTGGACACCGAGACACTTTCTGTCACTCATACTTCTATGCATAAGTATATTTATGTTCCCTATGGATGCATCTCTTTATTCTGGAAACATACCCTTGCAAATATGATAGTCACACCTTTTCAACATTCTGTGATTAACGATTTTTAATTAAATAAAAAAACTTCTTGATCACTTATGATCTGCAAGCTCCCTTATTCTCTGATCATAGGATTCGTCACACCAATTCCTATGGGATTCCTCTCCTCTATCAGCAGGAATACTCTATCTTCAGACCTTCGAGATTCTCTTTTTCCCACACCTATGGGATTATTTTCCTCCTTTGCGATCTCTCTATGGGATTTCCTCATCGCAGGCTCATCTGTACATGTTTCTCTCAAAAAACATGGGCTTCACCTTCCATCTATGAGTTTCATGTTGGAAATTCTTCTCTACCATTTATGGGCGCACCTCAAAATTCATTTCCGTAGCTCAACTTAATGTTTTTTGGTGCTTCTGCAATATCCTTCTCTAGAATCAATCCAGTTTGTTGATATAATTTTTGAGTCTCTCTGGTCCATCGGTATAACACATAGATTTCCCCCTCGAAATTGTATTTTCGCACCACGATTTCCTCATAAACGATTCCCCACCATTGATATTCATTGAGCGTTTTCCTAGCCGTTGATATGATATAAGATGTAGATTGCAGGATGCAAGTTTATGAATCTTCCAAAATGTCTTTTCACGATTTCTACAGTTGTGTTTCTTCCCCAATCATTCTGCACCGTTGATTTCCTGTGGGATCTTTTGTGACCGTTGATCTTCCAGAATGCGGGATGTGGAGTGCAGGTTCTCAAAATATCAAACATTTCTTTCACACTTCTCCACGTTTAGTTTTCCACACTAACCTTTTTGCACCATGATGTCTCACGGAATTCTTTTTGACCGTTGATCTTCCATATTATAGGATGTGGGTTCATTGAATCTTTAAACGTTATTTCTACGTTTTCCTTTTTCATCGTCCATATTCTTTTAGCAGAACTAATCTCATCCATTCGATATTCCGGATTGTGGGATGCAGGATGGGAGTTCATAAAATATTAAACATTACTTCCACATTTTTTCTTCTGCATCATCGATCTCCTTTTAGTGGAACTAATCTCAGCTGTCTGATCTTCCATATTGTGGAACTTGTGCCTATATTTTTCGGAACTAATCCTTAACTGTCGGATCTTGTGTGGGATGCTTCATGACCGTAGATTTTAGATCAAATGTGGATCTCACCATGAATTTGTGGATCTGCATGATTTCTTTGCAGAAATATTCTGCACCTGTTTCTAACAGTTTTGAAGACTTATATGCACAGATAATTTCATCATGTTTCTGATTATAAGGAATTTATAAACACTCTCGTAGATATAGTTTCTCTGAAGAATTTATAAACACTCTCACAAATATAGTTTCTTTGTTCTTTGATTGTTACATAGATTATATCTCCTATTCATTTCACTCTTCTGCAGTTCCACTCTTCATTTTTCTAACCATCTTTGTCATTCATACTGCATCTCTACTTCCACTCGACCTTTGTTCTTTGTTTCATTAACCATTTTTTACATCATACTGTCAACAATTTCTTGGATGTCATTCATGTTGTCTTACTATCCATGTCCATTTCATCCATTTAATTTGTTATAGATGAACTTTGATGACATCATCATTAGGACACCATCATATTCCATGTCATCATATGTGTCATGCCACATCCTAAACTATTCCATGCCATGCCATCACTACCTTAGTGATATCATCATTAGGACACCATAATATTCCATGCCATCATATGTGTCATACCACATCCTCAACTATGCCATGCCATGCCATCACTACCTTAGTCTCTCACTGAGTTTGTCTTGCCATCATATCCACTGGTTATTCCTTTGTCATTTGTGAACACCTTTGACATCAATGAAAACTATATACTCAACAATCTCCCCCTTTGGAATTTATTTCAGCCTCTAAACAATCTCCCCCTTTGACAACAATGACAAAGGATAACCTGTTATGCCAATGTTGTACCTATTTTGATATAGGATTTCCTATCTTTCTACTTTCTTGCAACTCCCCCTATGATCATATCTCCCCTTTAATTAAATTTGGTTAATTAACCAATGTATTATCATTTATATTAACATTTCTTGTTCTTGAATGATAGATTAATTGATAGATCCATGGACTCCCCCTGTCATTGTACATCCTCTCCTTTGTCAACATTTTTGTGATAGAGTTTACACTCAACATTTTTTTCACTCTTCCATTTTCTATCTAGGATACATGTTTTTTTTTTAAATCTTTTCTTGTTTCCATATCTAATGGTCTATTCTTCCTGTAAGTTAACTAGCTTCCGCTTTTACCAAAATTCCTTAAGCCTGTTCATTTATATCTTCATATAAAAACCTACCATATATTGCTAGATTCTTTTGGATTTTAGATCTATATTATCAGCTTTCTAGAGACCCATAACTTTAAATCCTCAACACGAATATTAATTTAGTTTATTACATAGTTTATCTAATCTCACTATATCAGACAAAAGGACTCATAACCTCAACCTTTTCCTTTGTCAATGCTAAACTCATCCTGCCACCTTATCAATAGACTGAATTTTTATATTTTAGAATTGATTTTTCTTCTACTGTTAACATTTTTTATGTGTCATGACTTCAAATACTAAGTGAACATAATCATATTTATCTTCTATTTGATTGTAGACATCATGGTCTTCATGACTCTCACATTTTGTTGTTCTCATGTTACTTCATACTTTCTCTTATGTCATCCATACACCAACCTTGATCACCCATCATCTTTGAAGAAGATAGCTTTCAATATACTTCAACATTAGACACCAAGTGAATTTTTCTTAGATACCAATTGGAATTTCCTGACTTTAACTCTCCTTCAATATATGATCCTTTCTAATTTTATTTTCATGGTTTTCTTTAAATCATCATATATCTTTTAGGAAAGGATCCCACAGTCATCACTACATCCTTCTTCATCACCTTCATTTTTATCGGTGTATCCTTTTACATCTCCATCTTGTTTTTTCTTATAATGGATGCCCTTTTTATTTGTGGCATAATTATGTTCATCGTCATCTTAGGAGACCTTACCGATGTTTGAAATATTTATTTCTTCTATATATTTGGAGTCTTCCTTTCTTATCCATATTTTTCCAAGAGGTACTCTGCTTACTGGTTTTTTATTTCTTTCTTCCTTGGTTTTCATCTTCCATACCTTTTTTTAATTTTCCTGGGAAGATCTGCATGTACTATTTTTGCACTGTTTTCCAAAGTGTCCAATATTGTGACATATGAAACAAATAAGTCTTTTTCCATTAGAGATGTTGGTGTCGTCTTTTCTTATCAGCCCTTCATCTTCTTCTTTGATTCTACAATCATCAGCCTTGTAACCAAACTTGTGACAACAATGACAATATCCATAGAATGTATGTTTAGAGAATATCTATTTTTTTTGCTTGTAATGAATCTTTTCTTTTGCATGTCTTCTAAAAATTTTCATCTTGGGAGGATGAGAAGAATTATGATAACTAGACTTCATTTCCTTATGATTCTTCTGCTTCTTGGGTGTATCTTTGGAGGCATCATGTTGACATTTAACATTTTTAATATTTTCAGGAATGGTGGAGCTTCATTCTTTATGATTATATCCAAGACCTATTTTATCCTTGAGGGATATTTGTAAGCTTGAGGAATTTATTAAGAGCTTCATTAGTTTCCTTGAACTTCTCACTAACAGTTAGCTGATCTTTTAGCTTCTTTACTTATTCCTTGAAATCAACAAATTCATGTTTTAAGCTCTTGACTTCTTCCATACTAGCCAACACTTGTTGTCTTGAATTGCATAGCTCTTCTTGGAGGGTTTTGACTTCCTCTTCTTTTGGCTTCTTCTCTTCTTGATATTTTGAAAATTTTTCTTTCAAGACTTTGTTATTTTTCCTGAATTTTGCAATTTCATCTACATAAGCCATGTATTGGGATTCTATGTCCACTTCTGATTCCTCGTCTAATTTTGTTGTCCCTACAAATAAATTTTATTCATATTCACTTATCTTTTCATCTTCACTAACATCCTCGAGAATAGAAAGTCTTCCTTTTGCTCTTTCCTCAACTTAGTAGAGGTGTTTTATATTGTCCCACGGTTCCTTTGTAGAGTTACATTCACCTATATTCTCTTTGACATCATCAGGTAATCCATCAAGGATTGAAGCCATTTCCATTGAGTTACTTTTCTTGGATTTCTTTTGAGCTGAAGTCCTTATCCTCTTTGGTGGGAAGTAATCAATGATCACCGAATTCGATACATCATATCCCAATTCCTTCAAATAAATTTTCATTCTTGCACTCCAAAATATGTATCCTTCTTTTCAAAGTATTGGAGATCCATTTACTGTGTAAATCTCTTCCTGTTGATCCATAGTGGTTTTAATGGGATCTTCCTTCCAGTGGATGAACTGTAGTGAAGGAACCTGCTCTAGTACCAATTGTTGGTTTATTGGTCAATACTAAGAGGGGGAACTTAAGCATGTTCTTCCCAACAACCTTCAATAGGTTGTAATCACTAGAACTTCGCAAAGAATTTATACCCAATCTGTTGGTTTATTGGTCAATACTGCAAGGGGTGAATTAGTATTGTTATATTTTTACTAATTAAACCACTTTTTAATTCTATCATTAAAAATGCATAACAACAAGAATACATAGAACACAATTTTAATGTGGAATCCCAAAAGGGTAAACCACCATTACATCTTATTACTACAAAATTGTTATTTACAAATAGTTTTTTCCTGATGCTACAGGAAAGGATGGTATTGCACCCTATTTACCAGCAACTACTGGAAGGAGACTATGACCCCCAGGTTTATCAGCTACTAATGAAAGGATACTACACCACCCTATTTACAAGCTACAACTAGAAGGAGTCTACGACCCCCTGGTTTATCGGCTGCTACTAAAAGGATGCTACGACGCCCTATTTACCAGCTACCACTGGAAGGAGGCTATGACCCCCTGGTTTATTACCTGCTACTGAAAGGATGGTATGAAACCTTGTTTTGTTAGCTACGACTGATAGGATGCTCCTACACCCTATTTACCAACTTCTACTGGAAGGAGGAAATAACCCCCTACAGGCCTGTTTCCTGCCCTAGAGCCACCCTGTCACCCTAATATGTTTTCTGTAATATGTTAGATTTATTTTCCCTCCATTCTATGTCACGCCCATTAGTCTTTGTTTCTAATCTTTTGATGTGGACACTGAGACACTTTCTCTCACTCATACTTTTGTGTATAATTATCTTCATGTTTCCTATGAACGCATATTTTTATTATGGAAACACACCCTTTCACAATCATCCCTTTTAATTATGATAGTTGCACCTTTTCAACAATATGTGATTAAGGATTTTTAATTTAATAAAAAAAATTCTTGATTACTTATGATCTATGAGCTCCCTTCTTCTTTGATCGTAGGATTCATCACACCAATGCATGTGGACTTCCTCTCCTCTATTAGCAGGAATACTCTATCTTCAGACCTTCGGGATTCTCTTTTTCTCATGTCTATGGGCTTATTTTCCTCCTTGGTGAGCTCTCTCTGGGCTATCCTCATCGTAGGCTCATCTGTACACATTTCTCTCACAAAACACGGGCTTCACCTTCCATCTATGAGTTTCATGTTGGACATTCTTCTTTACCATTTATGGACACACCTTAGAATTCATTTTTGTAGCTCAACTTAACATTTCTTGGTGTTTCCACTATCTCCTTCTCCAGAATCAATCCATGTCATTGATATAATATTTGAGTCTCTCCAGTCCATCGATCTAGCACATATATTTCCCCCTCGAAATTGTATTTTTGCACCACGGTTTCCTCATCAATGATTCCCCACCATTGATATTCATCAGGCATTTTCTTGACCATTGATTTGAGATAATATGCGGATTGTGGGATGTGGTTTTGTGACTTTTCCAAAATGTAATTTCACGATTTTCATAGTTGTCTTTCCACACTAATCGTTCCTCATCGTTGATCTCATGCGGGCTCTTCCATGACCATTGATCTTCTAGAATGCGGGATGCGGAATGCGGGTTATCAAAAGCTCAAACATTTCTTTCACACTTCTCTACATTTCATTTTCCACACTAACCTTTATACATCATTGATCTCTCATGGAAGTCTTTCTGACCGTCAATATTTCAGATTACGGGATGCATCATGGAGGATGCGGGTTCATTGAATCTTTAAACATTATTTCTGCAATTCCCTTTCCACATTTTCCTTCCGCATCGTCAATATTCTTTTAGTAGAACTAATCTCAGCCATCGATCTTCCATATTGTTGGATGTGAGATGTGGGATGCGAGTTCATGAAATATTGAACGTTACTTCCACAATTTTCTTTCCACTTTTTTCTTCTGCACCGTTGATCTCTTTTTAGAGAAACTAATCTCAGCCATCCGATCTTTCAGATTGCGGAACTTCATCCTTCCTCCTATCATTTGCAGAAATGATCCTTAACCATTGGATCTCCTGTGGGATGCTTCGTGACCATTGATTTTAGATCAAATGTGGATCTCACCATGACTTTGCGGATATGCATGGTTTCTTTCCAGAAATCCTATGCAATTGTTTCTAACAGTTTTGAAGACTTATATACACAGATAATTTCATCATGTTGTTGATTATAAGGAATTTACAAACACTCTCACAGATATAGTTTCTCTATAGAATTTATAAACACCATCGCAGATGTAGTTTCTCTGTTCTTCGACTGTTACATAGATTCTATCTCCCATTCATTTCACTCTTTTGCAGTTCCACTCTTCATTTGTCTAACTAGCTTTGTCGTTCATACTGCATCTCTACTTCCACTCAACCTCTGTTATTTGTTTAATTAACCATTGTTTACATCATACTGTCAACATTGTCTTCGAAGTATTCATATCAGTAATTCATGTTGTCTTATCATCCATTGCATTTGTTATAAATGAACGTTGTTGACATCATCATTAGGACACCATTATATTCCATGTCATCACATGTGTCATGCCACATCCTCAACTATTCCATGCCATTCCATCACTACCTTAGTGATATCATCATTAGGACACCATCATATTCCATTTCATCATATGTGTCATGTCACATCCTCAACTATGCAATGTCATGCCATCAATACCTTAATGATATAATTATTACGACACCATCATATTCCAAGTCATCATATGTGTCATGCCACATCCTCAACTATGCCATGCCATGCCATCACTACCTTAGTCTTTCACTGAGTTTGTCCTTCCATCATATCCATTGGTTATTCCTTTGTCATTCATGAACATCTTTGACATCAATGACAACTATATACTCAACACAATCATCCTTTCACACTCACATAAATCCCCAAATCATTCTCTATTGGTTTTTATCTCTCATTCACATATATTAAAATCCCTCGGGTCATTAACATACATAGTCACAGATTTACAAAAATACTCAAAATTCTTTATCAAGTCATATAGATAATTCAAATAAACTTTCCATTTGATTTCTACGGGATTTGATTCTAAGTCTTGAATACTTTTGCAGAAATTGGAACCTCTAATGGTTCTAACCAACTTCAGATCTCCTTAACTGCAATTCCAATAGAATTTATTCCCAGCACTGCTCTAAATGAGTTCTATAAATCTTATTTATTCCCTCTAGAATCCTGATACAACTCATTCAGCATTGGGGGGAATACTACTATAAATTTTAAAGCAAATTGCCTCACAAAATTGCACTGAGCCATGACCGATGGAGCCTATACTGTACATGCATTCCATGACTATGTCAGATTCATTGTATGACATTGTCAACCTATTATCCAAATTTTTGTACCATACTTGGGTTACCTGAGGAGCCGTCAGTTGACAGAATTGTTCAAAGTCTGATTCCACTGTATCAGTTGATTCGTCTGCTTGGCTAGCCAATATTGGCTAGTCACTTTTTTATTTGAATAATTTTGACCATGGCCTCGCGGGGTTTGTAATAAAATGTGCTAGTAGGATTTTTTTGAGTGGTTTGGTCTCCTAAGACGTAGAATATCAAAAAGGGTATTCCAGGGAGTTTTTTTCCCCTGACAATTATGCTTTTCCTTCAGCCGAGTATAATTGACGAGGTTTTCTCCCGCTTCCTCCAAAGCTGGAATGCCCAATGTTGAATTCTGGTCCTTGGGGGTTATTAGATCCCAGCTAAGTGTTATAATCCTACTAGACATTATTTAGATAGATCATGGTCATGTCCTAAGTCATTTGGACACATAAAAAAAAATTGAAAAAATCTTTTTCGAATAGTGAAAAATTGTTTTTTTAATTTTTTAATAAATTTTAATTACTTTTCCTAAGTTTTTTGGGTTAATTTTTCCATAAATTAAATGGAAAAAACCCGTTCATGATACAGACTCAAAATTCAGTGATTGAAGGCTCTAACCTTAAGCCAAAAATCATTCTTGGACAGCCAGCCAGTCAGAGCCAACTTTCAGATCAGCAATTGGACACATAATGCCTTTTTACTCAAAAAAGTCAGTTTTGAGTAAAAAAATGATTTTTAGTAAAAAAATGATTTTTATTAAAAACTGATTTTTATTAAAAAAAATGATTATTTTGGAGAAAACTAAAACTCTCCAAATTAATCCAAATTCAGTAAAATAAAAGGCTAAATGACATCTCTGCATGGAACACTTATGATGATTGGAGTTATCATAACTCAGCTTCAGTCATCATTAAGAGAGCAATTAATTTATTATTAGTTATCAGACATGTCATCTCCAGCTAAAGATGAGATGGAGAGATCTCATTGGTCCAGTAATTTGATTGAGGTGAAGACTGAAGCTTACACCATCAGTGGGCTTCCCAAACCTAGCTCAGGCTCCTGCAAGACCTAAAGGATGAGCTTACCTACATCCAGACTCACACATATGGCCTCATCCTTGGCTTTTTTTCAGTGCACAGGTTTGGAGTGGGGGCGCCTTGCCTAGGTGGAGGCCCCCCCTCACTCCCGATTCTCCAGTTTATGTCTGGGCTCTTCGTTAGGTGGCTAAGCTGGTTAGGGTTGGTTTTTTGGTTTTAGGGTTTTAGCACTCTGTCATTTGTTAAAAAGAGGCTCTTTCAGTTCTATTTTCATGGAATTTTGTAGTAGAGTTACTCTGAGAAAATTGTATCAAGCATTTGCTTTAATTTGTTAATAAAGATCAGACTTTGGAGGTCCATGAGCTCTTGGATGTGGTAGTTTTTTGCAATTGGTTGAGGTGATATTGTCTCTAACCCCTATTTTCTTTAATGCTTATGTGAGATTAAATTGTTTATTTGTTAGCTTAGGAGGGCCATTGCTGGCACAGTAGAACAATCATTTGTAGTTCAACTTGATTGTTTATGCGAAGTAGATTAGTATTTTGATGGACATGAGTAATCAGTATATACGTAATGTTGATCATGATTCAATTTTCTTATAGTACTAGCATGTATTTTGATCTCACGTTTTGTGTTGAGTTGTAGTGTGTTTTCAGGCTTCACAGGTTGAAGAAGGGTGTGAGCTCAGCTGCTTCTATCCCAGGCTTCAAGCAACCTTTTTAATCTAACACTTTCATTGTAGGACCTACAAAGATATTCTTCTTCAAAATACAAAAAGAAAGCTGGGAGTTTAGCTCTCTCTCTTGGGTTCCATCCATAATTTCAAATACTTTCTTGGTTACTGAACTTCCCTCTTCTAGTTATCTCTTTGCTCCTTGAACCCCTTGTTTTTCTTGCTTGCTAGCCTTTTCCTCCTTTCTTGGTTTTTCCCTTTATTATCTTTCCTTCATCGCTGCTGTCAAACCCCAAAAATTTCAAAAAATTTAAAACTTTTATAAATTGCATATAGTCATACTAAATGCAGTCATTAGCTATTTGATTAGTTTATGCTACTGAATGATTATTAAATTACTCTGTACTTTGAAGAGCAGTTACTTTTTCAGTTACTAATTGTTTTCTGTTTGCAACCGCAAGGGGGATTGCTATGACAAATTGGGATTACTTAGCTACTAAGCTAATGCAATAGTTTTTCTGTCTCTTACAGATATACAGGTAAGTTTCAGGTTGCTGCTAACAGATATTTTGAAGTATTAGATAATAAAATACTGTACCAATTCATTCAGTTAGAACATTATAAATGTATGCTAGCCAGAATTATCAAGCTCATACAGGTAAAGCTTTTCCTATACTACTCTTAAAGCTTTCACTGATAGAATGTTTGAATTAATAGAGAAAGGACAGCTATTTCCTTTATAACAACAGAATTAAGTATCCTTATAAAGTACTATATCATTATTGAGTTTACCCTATGAAATCATGCTATTTAATATCTTGCAGTGTAATTAAACTAGGTTATCATGTTCGATCCTATTGTACTTATCTGATGTTCCCACATCATGACAGGTTTTTAAAAAGAATTGAAGATATGATTTTGTTTTACAATAACATTTATAAGGATCTAAAGTTTGGTAACAACCATATATACTTCTCTTACTTACAGTCATTACAGGATTTTCTACTATATAAAATTCCTCTCTTAATCATTTTCAAGGGTTTGAACTGCTGGAAAACTACCTCTATTTCCAAAGATCAAAGACTAAATAAAAACTAATAACACCTGTAGAATTTGTCCTAGATTAACACAATCAATCTTATTAAGAATTCTCCAGGTTAAACTATCATCAAGAACAACGCTAATGCACTATATAAACTGCTTGTCCACCTTCACTTACTCATTCTTAAAGATCTTTGAATAAGAGTAATAATAAAGTCTACTGGTTAGCACAATAAATTTAAGACTATTAAAATATTGCTCAAGTATTTACCTTGACAAGTCCAAATGAACTGGTGTAAACTCACTTCAAAATAGTACTTTACACATTGGAGTTCTACAAGTGAAGTCCTAGAATGACTAGTCTTTTTACTAGCTATGCAAGGCTATAACCATAATAATCACTATAGTGGTATCATATAACAACTATACTTATCATTAAAAAGAAATGTTATACTTAACGCCTTGATGGAAGGCTAGGGTATGGTCATAAGATCATAGGGTTGTAGATTCTATGAACCATTACAACTCAAGGTGTACCCTTAACCCTATAACTTATAGTGCAAAGTTTATGAAGCAAAGTTTACAAAGCAAGGTCTTTAACCTTGGAAAGAGGTCGAAAAAGCAAGGGTTATAACATGTACTCGATATTAATGTTAATTTTACAATGCAAGGATTTCTAGCATAAAATAATGTTTATAAGGCATAGTCTTATATGCTAAAATTCTAACAATGCAATTGTGTGCAGGTTTGATCATAGGTTATTGACCATATGGAATACCCATATGATGATTTGCTTGGGATACCAAATGATTGTGAAACATTATAACTCGACCCACTCATATGCAATTATTTAAGTGCTGTCGTGGTCGTTTTACTGCCATGCACTGGAGGTTTAAAAGGTTGACTCGACCCTAACTTCGATCAGTCTCTCCCTCGCCTTCGGGCTTGAAGCTCTGTAAAACCCTCCTGGTTCACTTCCGGTTGATTCTTGCTCTACAACAGTTCGAATGCTGCTCTCATCCGTTGTGCTCCTTTGCAACTCTGTGTAGAAGTATGTAGCTCGATTGTTAGCAGCCTCGAAGTCATTAAAGAACTTAGGGTTAAATCCTTTTGGCTTCATTGTCTATTCTGTCACGTCGTGGGTAATTCCATTTGATTTTACACTGTCAACGTTTCATATGGTGAGCAAGTCCCTGGGTTTTCACCAGTTCATTCTTATCAGAGGAAAGAATGGTTATTCTCCCACGGCTCTTGACTATTTAACTGTTTCTCAGTGGCTTCTCTTCTCTTAAACTCGCTGGTAAGTTTAGCTCTATATCTATTCCTTTTATTTCATAAATACATATTCCATGATTTTGATAGGGTTTTTAACCATTTAAACTGTTCCTTTTAATGCAGGTTTGATCTTTTCAAAGTAGAAAGGAAAGCACTGAGCTTCAGCTACTAATTTTCCCTTCCGGTAAGCCTGGTCTCAACCATGGCATTCCTCCTTGCTGGGTTTTTAAAGCCGACAGTGAAAAGATGCAACTCTGGTTGTTACTTTGGTTTCACTCTCTTGTATTAGCTGTAGGTTAAATAAAATAATTATTAGCAGGGTTTACTACTGCGAAGAACATGTGTATTTTGATTTCGATCGAGACTGTACATACTCGCCTTTACTTAGCATTTTAGGTTTTTCTATTAAGAAAATACTGTGTAGAAACTAAGAAAAGATGACCGCTGTAAGCCTGTTTGTAAGATGAGGTTACGGCTTCTCGTTTTTGCTTCTCTGAATGTGCTCTTAACTTGATCAGGGTTTTTACCCGAGTTTCGCAATACTTCTTAATGATAGTGTTTTCTGTATCTTGTGTTGGTTTTAAACATGAATTAAACAGAGCTTTAGATTTAGATTATGGCCGTGAATGGAAAAGCTATTTTTAATTCTTAATGCTTGCATTTATTAGTATAAATCGAACTTATAAGGTTCCACCCAAATTCTTACAGTTGTGATACAATCAGTTGCTCGACCTGGCATTTAAATTTAATATTATAGACCTTTTGGTTTATTGTGAGCAACATAATAAAAGGTGTTAACCATAAAGGTTAAGCTCGTTATTCAAACAATATATGATTCGGTGCAACTGTATTGTAATAATATTAATGCATTCTTTAATGTGTTACTGTATGTAGTAATTTCCTAAATTATAGTGCATATAGGGATTATACCCTTATATTAATATAGTATATGTTATTACCATTTTCTTACATTATTGTAGGTTGGGTTATAACCCTACAAATTCATTTTAATGTACAGAGTTCAGTAAATAAAGAAATATCCAACCTATTATTTGATAAATGTGTTATTAAGTTTTTCCATAAGTTTTATACCCTAACTTCTACTTAGTGGAAATTATAAATGCAAGTATAATTCTTTGAATTAGATAGGTCTGTTGTATTTTATTTGACATTACTATTGTCTTTCAGTAATATTTGTTTACCTTATATACACAGAGTATAATTAATTTTATACATAAACTATATTTATTTATGTCCTTAATATAAACAGACTAAGTTTATAATAGTAATAATAATATAATACTGGAATGTTGCCTTTATACTGTATATATTTTTAGAAAACATTATTGGTGATTTAATAATGATTCTACTTCTTACCAATACTTCTATAATTCATGTTTAGTGTAATTTATCCAATGTTTGATTTGAGTTCTTTAACTAGTTATAATCCTGAGTATTTCTGCACATTTCTTATTTAATATTTAAGTATGATTTCACATACATATTTATGTAAATACCTGTATAAATAATATCATTCATTTTCCATTCTTGAAATAGAATAATAGGTATGATCTATACCTAAACTTAGTTAAATAAAAGAGTATACAGTACATAAACATTGCATTCTTAACTAAATTGCAGACTGATACAAATAGGAAATTATCTGTAACATTTAAACAAACAAAATACAGATACATAATTATATCCTACTGTTAGATTTGTTTTATTTAACTCCTAAAGGATTAAATCCTCTTTAAAACTAGAAGATCATAATCCCAACTTAAACTGCAAAAATACTAAGTCTATCTTTTCATTCTTACAGTTAGTATTTTCAGAAAACAAGATACAATACTGAAACTAGTTTGTAAGACTGTAAGAAAAATGGTTCATGAATTTGTAAAAACACTTGTAGTAACTGCAAGTAATTTAGGAAACTCAGTTCAGAAGAATACTAATTCTAAACACTGAGATACTGTGCTAGAGTACGATCTGGTGATACCAGATGTGGAAAAACACAGTGATTACTAACAAGTTTTACTACTGATATTCTGGAATACTAACTTTACTGCTACTAACTAATTACTCAGACATGTAAATTAACATAATATTCCTCCATTCATATTTAGAAAACATAAAGAAATGAATAACAGAACCTGATTAAGCTGTGGACAACAACAGCAATGGGAGGCCGTTCCTCCCTACCAATTCCTGGAGAGCGCTTAGACAGCGACTTCTCAAGACCCCCGAGCTTGCTCTGGTCTCCCTGGCTGGAACTAGGTGCAGCAAATCAGATACCAGTCTTCAACTCAGTATTAGCTCAGAAATATCAGTTAGTTCTCTCAGCCCAAAAAGCTGTAATAAGAGTCAAGTTACTGCAGCAATCACTCAAAACACTTCCTTACTGTTTTCCCTCTTTCCTCAATGAAATTCCTGAATCACATTCACCTGAATGAATTCTTTCTGGAAAATAAAAACTGAGCAGCCTCAGCTGTCCTCATTGAGTACTTTTAAAGATTGCCTAGGTCTTAGTTGGGTTAACTGTCATTTAATGAGCCACCTGCTCATATTCCACTTTCTTGGGGAATCATGACCCCAAATATAGGGAAGTTGCCACCTGCAACTTAGGGAGTGTTTGAGGATGCTGCCACTTGTCCTTTTTCCTTTCCACCTAGTTCCATCCACCAGTTTGACTAGTAACCTCTTTTAACAGCTCTCCCATGCTGTTGTTTCCATAATTTATTTATTAATAATAAAATATTCTGAATTACACTCCATAACTGTTGACTCTGCTGAGTCATCAATCCCTACTTAGGATTAAGTTTAACATAATGTCTCAGAAATATAATAAAACAAATTACATAATTTTATAAAATTGGGGTATGTGACATACACACCCCCTTAAAATGTAACATCGTCCTCGATGTTACTTATTCTTCTTCCTCAGGAACCTCCTGGAACAGATTTGGGTATGCTTCCCACATCTTACTTTCCAATTCCCAAGTAGCTTCTTCAGGACTAAGGTGCTTCCATTGCACCTTCAGATGTCCATTTGTGTAGTTCCGCAGAGTAATCTCCCTCCTCCCGAGGATACAATATGGTTCCACCAGAAATTCCCCTTCTGGTTCTACCTGTACAGCGTTCCAATCAATTACATGAGTAGCATCATGAACATACGTTTTTAGAACAGAAATATGAAAAACATTGTGCACTTTTAAATTAGGTGGTAACGCTAACTGATATGCAACTTGACCAACTCTAGATAAAATTTCAAACGGACCACAGTAACGTGGCGCTAATTTTGCACAAATCCCCAATCTTAGGGAGCTCTTCTTTGGTCTTACCTTTATGAACACATGCTCACCCACTTGGAACTCTTTAGGAGTTCTTTTCAAATCTGCTTGGCTCTTTTGCCGATCCTGAGCAACCTTCAAGTTATCCTGCACTTGTTTTACAATCTGTTCCATTTCTTTTAATAACTCGGGCCCCAGCACTAATCTATATACTGGATTATTCCAGGAGATAGGAGTGTTACATTTACGCCCATACAGAATTTCAAAAGGGCTGAACTTAGATGATGATTGATAATTGTTATTGTATGCAAATTCTGCTAAATGCAAATAATCCTCCCACTTACCTGGCTGATCCTTAACATACATTCTAAACAGATCTTCCAACACTTGATTAACTCTTTCAGTCTATCCGTCCGTCTGAGGATGGAAAGAAGTGCTGAAATTCAGTGTGGTGTTTAATCCTTTAAACAAGGATTTCCAGAAATTCCCTATGAATTTAGGATCCCTGTCTGAAATAATAACTTTCGGTACACCATGTAGCCGAAAAATCTGTTTTAAGAAAATGTCTGCTATATTTGCAGCCTTGTAAGTGGTTTTAACAGGAATAAAATGTGCTGCTTTACTGAGTTTATCTACTACCACCATAATTGAATCATTCTGATTTTGATTTCTGGGTAATCTAGTAATGAAATCTAAGCTGATTATTTCCCACTTCCAACTAGGAATAGGCAAAGGTTGCAATAACCCAGCTCGATGTTGATGTTCTGTCTTAACTTGTTGACAATCCAAATATCTAGCTATATATTCAGCTGCTTCAGATTTCATATTAGGCCATAAATAATCTTTTCTCAACATGGTGACAGTTTTCTGGTAACCTGGATGCCCTGAATAAGGGGTTTTATGCACTTCATCCAGAATCAACAATTTAACTTTAGACACATTTGGTACATACAATATGTCCTTAAACAATAAAAATCCATCATCATTTAGACTATAACCCTTAATTACACTTTCTATGGGTTCTTCCTTAGCTGTGGCTTGTAGTTTTTGATCATTTTCATCCAATTTTATCCCTTCAGCTAGCTGTTCATTTAAATCAGAATTATAAGTACTGATTGCTGTTGTAAAATTTAATTTTGCATTTCTGCTCAAGGCATCAGCTACTTTATTTTCTTTTCCTTTTATATGTTGAATTTTGAAATCTTATTCACTTAGGAAGGCTAGCCATCTGGCTTGCCTTGCATTTAAGTTAGGCTGATCTAAAAGGTATTTCAGACCTTTATTATCAGTCATTAAAGTGAACTTTCTGCCTATTAAGTGGTGTCACCACATTTTTAAGGCATGAATGACAACAGCCATCTCTAAATCATAAGTGGGATAATTCTTTTCATGTATCTTTAGCTTCCTGGACTCATAGGCAATGACATGCCCATCCTGAGTCAGCACTCCACCTAGACCATCATTACAAGTATCGGTACAAACCACGAAATCCTTATTGGGATCCCTTATTCTTAAAATAGGCACAGTTGTTAATAAAGTTTTTAGTTTCTTAAATCTTTCTTCACATTTTTCGTTCCAATCAAATTTCTTGCCTTTCTTTTGCAAGGAAGTGATTGGGTTGGATATTTTTGAAAAGCCTTCAATGAATCTCCGGTAATAACCAGTGATTCCCATGAAAGACCTAACATCTGTTACGTCTTTTGGTACTGGCCATTCTTCAATTGCCTTGATCTTTTCAGGATCAACTGAAATCATTTCCTTAGTCACCACGTGACCTAACTACTGGATTTCATCTTTGAAGAAATCACACTTACTGAACTTCGCGAAGAGCTGTTGCTCTCGCAGTTCTTGTAAAACTATCCGTAAATGTTCTTTATGTTCATCTTCATTTTTAGAATAGATTAAGATGTCATCGATGAATACGACAACAAACTTTTCTAAGTATTTATGCATTATGTTGTTCATTAGACACATAAAGACGGCTGGGGCATTAGTAAGCCCGAATGGCATTACGACAAATTCGTAATGTCCATATCTAGTTCTAAAAGCTGTCTTAAAAATGTCTTCTTCTTTTATTCTCACCTGGTGATAGCCTGATCTCAGGTCTATCTTAGAGAACACTGTATCTCCGCATAGCTGATCAAACAAATCGTCTATGTGGGGCAACATATATCTATTTTTAATTGTCATTTTATTGAGCTGACGGTAATCTATGCAGAGTCGCATAGTTCCATCTTTCTTTTTAACAAATATTACTGGTGCTCCCCAAGGGGAAACACTAGGTCTAATATATTTCTTATCGATTAGTTCCTTTAACTGTGATTTTAATTCGTTAAGTTATAGAATATTCATACGGTACGGAGCTTTCGAGCTAGGTACAGCACCTGGTACTAGCTTTATTGTGAAATCCAGTTCCCTCCTAGGAGGCAATCCTGGAATTTCCTCCGGAAAAACATCAATAAATTCATTTAACACAGGAATATTATCTATTTTTATTTTATCTTTTTCAACATTATTTGCCTCATCTGTAATGATTAGAGCATAGGCCTTGCATCCTTTCCTGACTGCTCTTTTGAGCTACAAGGCAGAGATCTGCCTAACCACAGTCTTCCTAGGAATAACTTTAACTATTCCAGGCTATTCATTATTATTATTTACACATGTAAACATTTTATCAAAACAATTTAAAATTACCTTGTGTTGTTCTAACCAGTCCATAACTATAAGTATGTCATACAAACCAAGTGGTAGTACATTTAATTTAACAGCAGTTTTAAAACCATTCATATCTAAAACACAATCCTTAACATAACAATTTACCTTCATTTTTGCCCCTGTGGCTAGTTGAACTAGCCAAGAGTTATCAAACTTTTCAACTTTTAGATGACACTTTTCTACTATCTGCGGTGAAATATAACTTAGGCTAGCACCTGGATCTATCAAAATAGTTACATGAGTTTTATTAACCATACCTTCTACTTCCACCATGGAAGTTTGGTACTCAGCTTGGCGATTCTCCAACGCTGCATTGATTCGGGGCATGTTCCTTGCAAAATATCCAACTGTCATTTCATCTTGTATTGTATGAATATTGCTGTTTGGCTTCTTTTGGTTTGGGCAAACTGAAGCATAGTGTGGGCCATTACACTCCCAACACTTAACAGGTTCATTCCTTTCGAAATTCTTAGTGAAATTTCCATGATTGTTAGAAACCTCCTTGCTTCCCTTGAATTTATTGGAGTTATTTGAAGCACCATTTTTGTTTCCCTGAAAATTATTACAATTAGAATGGTTTCTGTTCTTGTTGTTCCTGAAATTTTTCTGGGGTACATACTCCTTTTTCTTGAATTCAGACTGATTACCATTCTTTTTAGCCTTCCAATTGGCTATTCCTTCCTTCTTTTTGTTTTGTTCAAAATAGAAATTATCTTTTCGCATGGATTCTTCCAGAGTTTTGGGATTATCATATTCGATTCTGTCTTTTATATGGTATGGAAGGCAGCTGAGAAATCATTGTACCTTAGGTTTCTCATCAACTAAATATGGCACATACCTTAACAGACTTAAGAACTCGCTGTTTAAGTCTTTCATAGTCATGGACCCAAGCTTCAACTCATAAAACTCCTTGGCCTTCTCTTCATATTATTGTTCAGACATGAACTTCTTCTTGAAGTACCTTTTGAAAGTACTCCAATTTCCCTCTTTCTCTTTGATTCCCTTGACCCTTTTCAAATCTTGCCACCATATATCTGCCTTCCCTGAAAGGTTATATATGGCCATTCTTGCCTTCAGCTGGTTTGAATAATTATAAATCTGAAAGTATTTTCTCATCCCGGATAACCAGGATTCTACCTCTTCTCCTTTCTCCGTTTCTCCATTGAAAGTTGGGGGTTTTATTTTCTTAAACTCCCCAGAAATCTCTTCGTAAGGTCTGTACTTTTTATTTCTCATATGCACCTCTTCTTCACTACTATCACTAGTAGAATAATAGCTTTGTTGTTCCTTAAAGCTTTCAGATGAGGAACTGTTATCAGTTTTAGCTATTTTCATCTTTTTGGACCCTTTTTGATGACTAGCTTCTTCAGATTTAGACCTTCTATTTTTCCCTTCAGTCTGAAATTTCTCTATCAGAATTTGATTTAACTCCTCTTGCGTCTTCAGAATTCGTTCATTATCCTTTTTGACTGATTCTAATTCAGTCTTTAAAACTTTTATGATCTGCATCAATTCTGAGGGGTGAGCAATTATCTCCTCATTCACAGGTTCTCTAGACATCTGTCTGGTCCCAGTGTTGGGAAATTCCTCCCCAGCATATTCTCCTAAGTTCTCCATACCTGTCTGTTAGATTCAGAAATTTTTTTTTTTCTGCTTTTCACATAAAACAAAATACATATTAGTATATTATTTTTTTACTATTATGCGGAAAGTAATTGGGCCACAACAAGGCCTAGTGTTTGAACCATGCTCTGATACCACATGTCAAACCCCAAAAATTTCGAAAAATTTAAAACTTTTATAAATTGCATATAATCATACTAAATGCAGTCATTAGCTGTTTGATTAGTTTATGCTAATGAATGATTATTAAATTACTCTGTACTTTGAATAGCAGTTACTTTTTCATTTACTGATTGTTTTCTGTTTGCAACCGCAAGGGGGATTGCTATAACAGATTGGGCTTACTTAGCTACTAAGATAATGCAGCAGTTTTTCTGTCTCTTACAGATATACAGGTAAGGTTTGGGTTGCTACTAATAGATCTTTTGAAGTATTAGATAATAAAATGCTGTACCAATTCATTCAGTTAGAACATTATAAATGTATGCTAGCCAGAATTATCAAGCTCATACAGGTAAAGCTTTTCCTATACTACTCTTAAAGCTTTCAATGATAGAATGTTTGAATTACCAGAGAAAGGATAGATATTTCCTTTATAACAGTAGAATTAAGTATCCTTATAAAGTACTATATCATTATTGAGTTTACTGTATGCAATCATGCTATTTAATATCTTGCACTGTAATTAAACTAGGTTATCATGTTCAATCCTATTGTACTTATATGATGTTCCCACATCATGACAGGTTTTTAAAAAGAATTCAAGATATGATTTTGTTTTACAATAACATTTATAAGGATCTGAAGTTTGGTAACAACCATATATACTTCTCTTACTTACAATCATTACAGGATTTTCTACTATATAAAATTCCTCTCTTAATCATTTTCAAGGGTTTGAACTGCTGGAAAACTACCTCTATTTCCAAAGATCAAAGACTGAATAAAAACTAAGAAAACCTGTAGAATTTGTCCTAGATTAACACAATCAATCTTATTAAGAATTCTCCAGGTTAAACTATCATCAAGAACAGTGCTAATACACTATATAAACTTCTTGTCCACCTTCACTTACTCATTCTTAAAGATCTTTGAATAAGAGTAATAATAAAGTCTACTGGTTAGCACAATAAATTTAAGACTATTAAAAGATTGCTCAAGTATTTACCTTGACAAGTCCAAATGAACTGGTGTAAACTCACTTCAAAATAGTACTTTACACATTAGAGTTCTACAAGTTAAGTCCTAGAATGACTAGTCTTTTTACCAGCTATGCAAGGCTATAACCATAATAATCACTATAGTGGTATCATATAACAACTATACTTATCATTAAAAAGAAATGTTATACTTAATGCCTTGATGGAAGACTAGGGTATGGTCATAAGATCATTGGGTTGTAGATTCTATGAACCATTACAACTCAAGGTGTATCCTTAACCCTATAACTTATAGTGCAAAGTTTACAAATAAAGGTCTTTAACCTTGGAAAGAGGTCGGAAAAGAAAGGGTTATAACATGTACTCGATATTAATGTTAATTTTACAATGCAAGGATTTCTAGCATAAAATAATGTTTATAAGGCATAGTCTTATATGCTAAAATTCTAACAATGCAATTGTGTGCAGGTTTGATCATAGGTTATTGACCATATGGAATCTCCATATGATGATTTTCTTGGGATACCAAATGATTGTGAAACATTATAACTCGACCCACTCGTATGCAATTATTTAAGTGCTGTCATGGTCGTTTTAATGCCATGCACTGGAGGTTTAAAAGGTTGACTCGACCCTAACTTCGATCAGTCTCTCCCTCGCCTTCGGGCTTGAAGCTCTACAAAACCCTCCTGGTTCGCTTCCGGTTGATTCTTGCTCTATAGTAGTTCGAATGCTGCTCTCATCCGTTGTGCTCCTTTGCAGCTCTGTGTAGAAGTATGTAGCTCGATTGTTAGCAGCCTCGAAGTCGTTAAAGAACTTAAGGTTAAATCCTTTTGGCTTCATTGTCTATTCTGTCATGGCGTGGGTAATGCCATTCGATTTTACACTATCAGCGTTTCATATGGTGAAAAAATCCCTGGGTTTTCACTAGTTCGTTCTTATCAGAGGAAAGAATGGTTATTCTCCCACGGCTCTTGACTATTTAACTATTTCTCGGTGGCTGCTCTTCTCTTAAACTCGCTGGTAAGTTTAGCTCTGTATCTATTCCTTTTATTTCATAAATACAGATTCCACGATTTTGATAGGGTTTTTAACCATTTAAACTATTCCTTTTAATGCAAGTTTGATCTCCTCAAAGTAGAAAGGAAAGCACCGAGCTTCGGCTACTAATTTTCCCTTCCGGTAAGCCTGGTCTCAACCATGGCATTCCTCCTTGCTGGGTTTTTAAAGCTGACAGTGAAAAGATGCAACTCTAGTTGTTACTTTGGTTTCACTCTCTTGTATTAGCTGTAGGTTAAATAAAATAATTATTAGCAGGGTTTACTACTGCGAAGAACATGTGTATTTTGATTTTGGTCGAGACTGTACATACTCGCCTTTACTTAGCATTTTAGGTTTTTCTATTAAGAAAATACTGTGTAGAAACTAAGAAAAGATGACAGCTGTAAGCCTGTTTGTAAGATAAGGTTAAGCTCATTATTCAAACAATATATGATTCGGTGCAACTGTATTGTAATAATATTAATGCATTCTTTAATGTGTTACTGTATGTAGTAATTTCCTAAATTATAGTGCATATAGGGATTATACCCTTATATTAATATAGTATCTGTTATTACCATTTTCTTACATTATTGTAGGTTGGGTTATAACCCTACAAATTCATTTTAATGTACAGAGTTCAGTAAATAAAGAAATATCCAACCTATTATTTGATAAATGTGTTATTAAGGTTTTCCATAAGTTTTATACTCTAACTTCTACTTAGTGGAAATTATAAATGCAAGTATAATTCTTTGAATTAGATAGGTCTGTTGTATTTTATTTGACATTACTATTGTCTTTCAGTAATATTTGTTTACTTTATATACACAGAGTATAATTAATTTTATACATAAACTATATTTATTTATGTCCTGAATATAAACAGACTAAGTTTATAATAGTAATAATAATATAATACTGGAATGTTGCCTTTATACTGTATATATTTTTAGAAAACATTATTGGTGATTTAATAATGATTCTACTTCTTACCAATAGTTCTATAATTCATGTTTAGTGTAATTTATCCATTGTTTGATTTGAGTTCTTTAACTAGTTATAATCCTGAGTATTTCTGCACATTTCTTATTTAATATTTAAGTATGATTTCACATACATATTTATGTAAATACCTGTATAAATAATATCATTCATTTTCCATTCTTGAAATAGAATAATAGGTATGATCTATACCTAAACTTAGTTAAATAAAAGAGTATACAGTACATAAACATTGCATTCTTAACTAAATTGCAGACTGATACAAATAGGAAATTATCTGTAACATTTAAACAAACAAAATACAGATACATAATTATATCCTACTCTTAGATTTTTTTAACTCCTAAAGGATTAAATCCTCTTTAAAACTAGAAGATCATAATCCCAACTTAAACTGCAAAAATACTAAGTCTATCTTTTCATTCTTACAGTTAGTATTTTCAGAAAACAAGATACAATACTGAAACTAGTTTGTAAGACTGTAAAAAAAACGGTTCATGAATTTGTAAAAACACTTGTAGTAACTGCAAGTAATTTAGGAAACTCAGTTCATAAGAATACTATGTCTAAACACTGAGATATTGTGCTAGAGTACGATCTGGTGATACCAGATGTGGAAAAACACAGTGATTACTAACAAGTTTTACTACTGATATTCTGGAATACTAACTTTACTGCTACTAACTAATTACTCAAACATGTAAATTAACATAATATTCCTCCATTCATATTCAGAAAACATAAAGAAATGAATGACAGAACCTTATTAAGCTGTGGACAACAACAGCAATGGGAGGCCGTCCCTCCCTACCAATTCCTGGAGAGCGCTCAGACAGCGACTTCTCAGGACCCCCGAGCTTGCTCTGGTCTCCCTGGCTGGAACTAGGTGTAGCAAATCAGATACCAGTCTTCAACTCGGTATTAGCTCAAAACTATCAGTCAGTTCTCTCAGCCCAAATAGCTGTAATAAGAGTCAAGTTACTGCAGCAATCACTCAAAACACTTCCTTACTGTTTTCCCACTTTCCTCAATGAAATTCCTGAATCACATTCACCTGAATGAATTCTTTCTGGAAAATAAAAACTGAGCAACCTCAGCTCTCCTCATTGAGTACTTTTAAAGATTGCCTAGGTCTTAGTTGGGTTAACTGTCATTTAATGAGCCACATGCTCAGATTCCACTTTCTTGGGGAATCATGACCCCAAATATAGGGAAGTTGCCACCTGCAACTTAGGGAGTGTTTGAGGATGCTGCCACTTGTCCTTTTGCCTTTCCACCTAGTTCCATCCACCAGTTTGACTAGTAACCTCTTTTAACAGCTCTCCCATGTTGTTGTCTCCATAATTTATTTATTAATAGTAAAATATTCTGAATTACACTCCATAACTGTTGACTCTGCTGAGTCATCAATCCCTACTTAGGATTAAGTTTAACATAATGTCTCAGAAATATAATAAAACAAATTACATAATTTTATAAAATTGGGGTATGTAACAGCTGCCCCATTTTATTCTTTTTACCACTCCTTTTCTTCTTTTTGGACAGCCCTAGTGTGCCCTAGTTTATGCCCATTTTTTCCCTCTTTTTGCCCTAGTTTTTGGGACTTATTCCATCTTGTTTTTGGCCTTTTCTTCCCCTTTTTGTTCACTGTCCTATTTTTTTATT